>SWBL01000122.1:0-133737 GCA_024195585.1 Aureobasidium sp. EXF-3400
CACTAGATAATTGACATGGAATGGCATGTTAGCTAGAAGTAGTGGCATGGCATGGCATGGAGCCGAAATTCCACCGATTCCATGTAACATCCGCTCTGCACAATGACGGCCAGTTTCTGCGGTTGACAACCAACCATCATTGTGTGGATCTCTGCTCAGCGCCAAAGTGTAGAGTGTAGTCCAACATGATACAAGAAACAACTTCACATATCAGATGACGTATTCGACTTGCTCGGCTTCTGATTTCATGTGCTGCGAAGACCGCCTTCTGTACCGGTGACACGAACGCGAAGGATTGTAACGACGTCGGGCGATAGTAAGTCCCGAAGGCTTTTGATTAGGCTGCAACTATGGACCTTTGTAAGTACCGACACAGTGACTTATAAGGAGGAGCTCTCCTTTCATAATCAAGGTATACTCTATCTTTCCTACAAAGTATCTTCTGAAAAACTTTCCTTCCTGCTGTACAACAAGACGCGATTTTCTCTGGGTTCACACTCAAGCATCACGGGCAACAACAATGTCGACATCCTCTCCAAATGTACTCATCTCAGGTTTCGGCATAGCAAGCAGTGTCTTCGCATCTACGTTGCTACGAGCATATCCACATGCCACCATCACAATCGTCGAACGCGATCCAGCCATGCGTCTCACTGGTGCCAGTGTTGATATTCGATCCTCCGCCGTCGACATCATCAAGTGGATGGGAGTGGAAAAAGAAATCCGCTCAAAGACTACCAAAGAAGAAGGCGTGGAGTTTGTCGACGAGACTGGAAAGTCCTTTGCTACATGGATGGCTACTGGCAACGAGGATATCCAGACTATGACTTCTGAATATGAGATTTTCAGAGGTGATCTTGCGAGGATCTTCATCAAGGGGATTGAGGATAAGGTGACGATTGTGTTTAATGAGTCTGTGGCTACATACGAACAGCAAAAGGATAAAGTGCTTGTTACCTTTTCCAACGGCAAGGAAGCACAATCCTATGATATGCTAGTTGCGGCAGACGGCTTGGCCTCAAAGATCAGAGGAATGATGCTGGGCGTCTCCCCAACCGAACACATCCATGATGAAGGCGTCTATGCTTCCTTCTTCGTCATCGAGAAAGACCTTCTCAATGGCTCCAAACTCGCAAAATGGTACAACACCACTGGCGGCCGCGCCATCTTCCTTCGTCCGGACCCTGACCCGCGCGGTCGCACCAGAGGCCATTTCATGAACTCGGCATGGCCATCTGACACTGTCGCAAGACAGAAAATCACCACTGCCCTGCACGAGGGAAACGAGAGCTACATGCGCCTCGTCGAAGAAACCTTTGCCGACGTACGCTACCACCAAACGCCCGAAATCCTCCAAGCCATGCGCTCAACACCAGACTTTTACTGTGCGAGGTTTGCCCAGGTGCGCGCGCCCAAATTCCAAGATGGAAGGGTTGTCTTGCTCGGCGATGCTGGCTACGCCACCCCTGGAATTGGCACCTCGTTAGCTATCATGGGCGGTCACATATTAGCTGGCGAACTACTCCGTAACGACCTTGATGTTTGTGCAGCTACGAAAGCTTATGAGGAGTTGATGTTGCCGTTTGCCAAGAGCCAACAGTCGAGTATTGGTGATTATGCCATGCAGCTGCTTAATCCGCAGAGTGCTTGGGGCTTGTGGATCAGGAATACTATCTTGTGGGCACTTATGGTAGCGAAGGTTGACAAGATTGGTGTGTGGATTGCCAGCAAGTTAGGAGTCAAGGAGCCGAAGATCAAGATGCCTGTATATCCTTGGCCGGAGGTGAAGGCCTAATGTGACGAGAAAGACTGTTGAGGAAGGCACATGGATGGAAGTTGTAATATCATTAGCTAGGATAGAAACAATTAATGACCGAAACGAAACTCCTCTTCATTTCGCAACATTCCAACTGGGATACCGTCAAGATTTTAGTCGAAGAAATAACAACGTTCATAGAACGAACAGGCTAGGTTGTATCTTCACCGATAGGAGGGCGAGAGAATTGTGCCAGATCGTGCATTCAAGCAGCCAATCTCTCGAGTATAGAAGCGCAGAAGGAGACACACACGCAGAACGCGTCTCGAAATATTGAACAAGAGCGACTATCTCTTACCAGTGCCAAAGTGCAAAGAAATCGTGTAGTTCTTTAGCGCTCACTCTGATCATCGGGGGCGTAGGAGAGAGATGAGGGCTCTTGCAGTATGCTCATGGACCCGGTCGCTTTACTTGATTAGCTGTGTTGCTGCTGACAGAAGAGCTTGGGCAGACCAGCACTTGGGATGCCTACGCGTGAGTGGACAAGGATGATCTTCCAGATCACTGGTTATCGAAGGAGAGAGAAGCAAGATCAAATGCTAAAGGGTGCTTCTTTCGTAGGAATGGTCGAAAGATGGTTCATGCTCAATTAGATGTCTAACTAAGCTCTTCGATTGCTTGATGGAAAAAGTTTCATGGAGGCGCAGGAAGGCTGCCCAGATATATGTACAAAACAGATGAAGACCAAAACAAATTTGTACAAACATCTCGCCATGATAGAAGATTAAAAGGTGAGCGAAGATGAAGAACAAAACAAAGAAACCACCTCAAACCTCAGGCACCATGATTTCATAAAACAGCAGGTAAACCTCTCTCTGCATACCCAACACATCACTGGTCTTGGACTCTTTGATCTTGTCGTCACTGATCCTCCACCATCTGTTATGTTGGTTTCTCTGTTTCCGTTTTAACCTGCTTAGGTCAAGGCTTTTTCCTGCCTTTGAGGATGTGCGTGCGGTTTGTTGGTATGTGGTGGGATCAGAGGTTTGTTTTGAAGGACTGTGTGATTGCTGCGGCAAGGGCGTTTCGGCACCACTGCTGCTGCTCACTGTGCTCTTTTCGTCGCCAGTGCCGTCTGCAGTTTTCTGACGATAGCGGATGGAGAAGCGCTTTTTGGATGAGGATCGCGAGGATGTGCTGTTGCCGCTGCTCGAGGGCGAGTGTGTGAGGCCAGGAGTAGTAGGCTCGAGCATTGGACTGGGCATGCCGCTTGCTCTCGGTGTTCCTTGAGCCGAGTACATGCCTTGTGTACCCATGCTTAGTTTGGCGCTATATGGTTCCGCGAGATATTGTCGTCGGAAACTCTCGTAATGACCGCTGTTGTGACCTCCCTTATGCGTTACCACACCCAAAAGACGATAAGAATGCTGATCCAATAATCCACCCAACGGTAATGTTTCCGGGAAACTGACTTTGGCCATGTTCTTGCTACTGCTGGAATTGGGATCCCAGACACTTCGCGACAAATGGATGGCGAGGACTTTGGGAAAGCCACTGATGCGCATGTGACGTGAGATGCGACGTTTGGGGGCTAGAGATGGGTCGGGTAATTTAATGTTCTTTGGTAGAGCTTCCGGATCCGTAGCGAGTGCGTTCTCAAGGGCGGAGATTTCGTGAGTGAGGAGATTGCGTGTTTGGTCATCCGAGGCGCGTGACAATTCCTTGGTCTTGACTTGGATGGCGTGTTCCAGACGGCATCTTTCGCATTTGTAGTCGTCAATATGTTCGACTTTCAACATACCATCGAAGCACGCATTAAGCGTGGTCGAGGAATGGTGTGGTACGTTGAGGGTTAGTGTAACGAAGCCAGATACTGAAGGCTTGGGTTTGAAATGGCAGGTCATGCATTCAATCTGAGCCTCAATCTTTCCTTCGAAAGGGAAGCCTGGATCGTCTTGCAAGTCGCCATCTTCTGCATGTGGTGATTGATGCACGCTCTGACGGATCTGCTCAATCTCAGATTTTGCTTGCAGGCCGCGAGCCGACTCTACAGGCCTCAGCGTGTTCGGTCGTCCATTGTGTCCATTCTCTTTTGTATCATTCTCAGCTTCCGATAACCTAAGAGTGGCGGTACTAGGACTCTTCAGCGATTTGGCCTTTCTTCTGGCGTTTCTTCCAGCATGGTATTCCTCGCTTAGCCTCTCGGCCACGATTTGTAGGAACTCTTGGGCGTCTTGTTGCTGTCGACTGATGCGCGTCCTGAAGGCGGTCTCCATGACACTGACGAATGTACGGGCCGAGATGGTCTTTTTGTAAATAGGTCGCTCGTTAAGCGCATCCAGGATGTCCTTGAGTCCAGCTGTAACGAGGCCTTGCTGCAAGCCCAAGACTTTCCAGCTTGGTTCTTTTGTCTCATTCATCTTGACAATGTCCTTGCTCTCGTTGGGCGAAATCTCATCCTCTAATTGCTCGACAATCGAGTAGATCTCTTTCCCATCCAGCTTTCGTCGGTGAAGTTCTCGGATCAGGTAGATGCGGAGTTCGGGGAGACCGGCCAGTGTCTGTAAGACTGAATTGATAAAACAGTCATTGGCGGGATTGACGAGGCCAACGACACCTCTCTTGCGGGTTGATCGCGAAGATTGTGCGGCTTCATCGTCGAGCATAAAGGTGGGGCCAAAGACATAGACGAGGGTGATGGCTGCTAAGGATGCGCCGGCGGCGTATGTCGCGATGGTGAGGGGTTTGTCGGGCATGTTTGCTGAGTGGTGGGTCTAAAATTCTTCATGCAATGTGTATGCCTGATGCTGATGCTGTGTGGGGTTGGAAGGAGTGGACGCTCTGAGAATAGGGCTTGCTGAGTGGTCGAGTCAGGTTCGTTTCATCTCATGTCATGCTGGTGCGCAAAGCCTTCTCTCGCCATGGTCTAGACAAGGGAGAGAGAGCAAGGAAAGGCGCTGCTCCCAGGATCAAGGGCCTCGGATAATAAGGCAACAAAACCAATATCTGGCCCCGGTGTGGGGAGAGGGACCGTGAGATGTCCATGTCCCGCTGCTCGTGCGTTTCGCGTGTCCGATCATGGTCTCGTATCCCGTCCATCGCCGGCTACCGGCTATTTCACCATCCGGCAACCATCTCTCTTTCTTGTCTGACACATCTTCCATCAGCGACGACAACACCTTCATGGCTTGTGCCTCGTCCATCTGACTGCTTAGTCATATGTTCAGCCGTGAGCCATGCACTCTTGACGCCAACGAACACGGTACGTATCTTGACTATCAGCACCATCCATTCTCGAGCCCAGCCATTGTGATGACCAAGTATAAATATGTTTCAAGACGAGACGGAGATTCACTGTGAATGACAACTGCTTCCATTCCTGACATTGGCTTCTCTTTTTATCACGACCTTTTTGTTACTCTTCTGTCAAGACTGCTGGCTGACCACATCTGTTACTTGCAGCAAGGCATATTAGAACGACCATCGCGTCTGCATTAGACAGCTTCTACCGTTATATATCATGAAAAACACGACTTTATCACACTCTGAAATCTTCCAGCTTCTTCTTCTGCCTGCCCTGCTCATCAAAATTGCTCTCGTCCAACCATCCCTCAAAAGCCTTCTTCTTGCTCTCCCACTCCGAGTCCAGCATAGAAAACCAAGTCGTATCTCTGTTCCTTCCATGCTTGTCAATCAGCGCCTGTCTGAAAGTCCCTTCCTCCACAAACCCATATCTTGCCGCTGCTCTCCTGCTCGGAGCATTGAGACTGTGACACTTCCACTCGTACCGGCGGTATCCCATCTCAAACGCATACTTGGCCATCAAGTACATAGCCTCGGTGGCAGCAACCGACTTCTGCAGTGCTGACGAAAACATCAAATGTCCAACCTCGATGACACGATTCTTGGGCTCGATGCGTAGGTACGAACACCAGCCCACAGCTTCTTTCTTGTCGTCGACATGTTTGAGAATGGTGTAGAAGGTCGGGTCTGTAGAAGCTGCTTTGTTGACCATATCCTCGTGGAGTGCTGCGACTGTGGTTGGACAGGGGTCGTAGGGCATGTAGTCCCACAGTCGTTCATTGGCAGTACCGCCGATAAGCGGGAAGAGTGCTTCGGCATGAATTGGTGATAGTGGTTCTAGAGTAACGTATTTTCCTTGCATGGTGATCTCCTTTGAAGGCCATGGTGCTGGATTTGTGTTTGTAACCAATTCACCGAGTGGGCGTTCAGGCGTGTTGCTCATCTTCGTTTTTGCTCTGAGATCTGATGAACCGGTCCGTGATTGTATTGGAAAAGCGATTGTGTGTTGCTTTTGGTATTAGTATATATGTGTTCAATTGCTGTGAGTCAGATGTTTATACGAAGCACGGCTGCCCTCGCCGAATCCTTTTGATCACCCAGCTTGCCCTACCGGCCAATTCGGGCATGCACATGCGAATTAGCCTGAGCTTATCGTAGTACTTTGCACCGTTTCACAGATGTTATTTAAAGGGCGTAAAGACATGAGAATGCGGTTAGAAAGCCAGGATGTCACTGGAACTGAAGGGAATGCACCGTACTTTGAACAGATAGAGCGGTCTTGACTGAGAGTCCGTTGCATCAGTGCGTGCTCGTGAAAGCATTCAAGCTTAGCGTTGAGAATCGAAAGAGGTCTCAAATTCTTGACAAACAGTTCATTAAACATACATTATTGACTCGTTAGAAGTATCTGCGGCCATGGCGCCGCAGCTCTACAGACGGCTCTGCGTTTGCTGCGAAGAAGCCTTACCATCCACGATCGTTTTGGCCGCTTCAGCATAGTCGCATACATCAGAACAGTCCTTGGCAATCTGCCTCCATCTGATCTTGCCTTCGCCATCAAGAGCAAAGCCACCTGAATTCTGCCACCGGTATGATCCTGCGCCTGTAGGCCTCATGTCGATGCCATCCGACTCTTTCAGCGTCTTCAACGCTCCCATGATATTGCCGTTGACCATTCCAGCCCAGCTTAGCGATCCGACACCCCATGCTGCATAGCTCTTGCGCTCGGGGTCTGCGACGATAATATAACGAGTCGGGTTTGGGAATGCTTTCTTGCCACTACGGCACAATGAGTACACAAGAACGCTCGAGTTGCGGTATTCCACGTGTACTTTCAGAGAGACTTACCCAATATCCTCAAACCACTGTTTGGAGGTGGCCTCGTCACTGTGTTGAACAATCACCACATGCAGCTTTTCGTGCTTGCGACTCTCGGCTGCTAGCAATTGCACTTCTTTCTCGGCGAAGGGACAACCGCAATGCCGTACGAAAGCCACGAGAGTAGGCGTGCCATTGCCGTGCGTCAAATCAATCGAGCCTACAGGTGCTGGAGCCACATCGCCAATCTCCGGAAGCGCAGCCACGGATGGTGATGACTGTGGAAGGATCGATTTGACGGCGGGGATATACGACGCCAAGTAGCTTGCCATGCTTGCGATGCCTTGCTGGACTTTCTTGCGGTCTTGTGATGCTGATATGTTGTAATGCCTTTATGGTTTGTTTTTCTGAAATGAGCTAGTGAGTTGGATAGGTATTTTGCTTCTTACTGTATGAAGATGGTGGGATCGAGGGTCATTATGACCCCGCTGTGACGATTTGGAATGCACTCCGTTAAGGTTGTTGATCGACGTCATGTCCAATGAGTTTCATGTCACGCTTCTCACAGTCCATACGGTACCAGCAGCCTTGGTCATTGCCAGAGGCACCTACGTACAGCATGAGGTCGTCGAAAACGACATGAGATTGCATGGAGATGCGACCGTCGTGCGGGAGGTACGAAGCTTGAGGTTGAGATTTGAGCAGCGCGGACGGCACTCAACCCCTGAAGGATGCCTTGTCCTTGCATCCAAGCGATGTGATTTACTCGCATGCCGATGCAGAGGAAAGAGAGAAAGGGATGATGTGCAAGGTGGACTAAGTCCGTAGCTGTATCACCATGCCCCGGCGCTTACCGTCCTGCATATTAGGCAGCCAAGAAAGTGTTATCTAAAGAGACTAAAGCTGCAAGAAATGTGATACGTTCTTCTTCAGCCTCCAGTTCATAAACCAGAGTCAAAACTGATGAAAAAGTAGATCATTCGCGTCAGCCTGCGGAAGTGCAAGACAAGCGACACTGTGCCGGGAGACATGGAGCATGCCCCAGAGATCTCCCAGCATGTTCCAAAGAGTGGGTTCAACATAAAAAATCTTAGTGGTCAAACATAAGAAGAACAGATACTACGATTGATTCTAGCCATTCGGCAAGAGAACTTGTAGGAGAGAAGAAGAGCGGCGAGAGGCCATTTCTTTATATAGCCAGCCATGGTGAAGTGAGTCATGCGACCGTAGGCAGCAGCATCGTCGCCAGGCAGCAGCGAATGATGAAGAAAGCACTTGGCCAATAAAAAGAACGAAGAAGCAAGGATGGGAAACTGGAGATCTTGCTGCTGCTGCTTACCGACAGCAGAGCGCTTAGTGGACGAGTCCTATCCAAAAGACCATGATTTTCTGCGCAAGCTTATGCGAGGCGACGACGCTCTGCAGTACTGACCTACCTACCTACCTACCTACCAGAAGCACACAATTTCGCAATGAACCAACGACAATCCGTATGCTTGATACGAACCCAAGGCGACTCAGCAGATCATCATTTTGCTCAAACAGCACAGGGTTTGGGCTTGGGCGACAACAAAACGTGTCTTCAAGGCAGCAGCCCAACATGGCACAAGGCGACATCGAAAACAGCGAGTCACTCTGTCATGCAAACCAAAAGAAATCGACCTACAAGAGACAGGCCTGAAAACCTCCCTGTACGAAATGCAGCGACGATGGCGAGAATCATGAACTCGGCAACAAGCAAGCAGGCAACACCGCGCGGACCAAGGCTTTGTGGCGATAAGCCCCTGACGGCTGCTTTAGCGGAGGCGACGGCAGACAGCGGACAGCCATCGCAGCCGTCTGTTCTCCTTTTTTAAAAAATCAAGAAACAAATCGCGTCAAGCGCTGTTGAACAGCGAGGTATCGTCGCTGACGGTAGATGGCGTTGTGTGTTTTACAAGTGGTGGTGTGAATGGCATGATTGGTGTCTCATTCACATGCTGGCCGACAAGAAGTGTGCGGCAACGCGTGCCGAGGGTGGTGAGTCATAATTTTGGGCGTTTGTCGCGTACTTCAGAAGGCAAGAAGAGAGTTGTTCGACTGTTGCTTGTCTGGCAGCGTCTAGTCGGCATGGCAGTCGTGTATCGGCAAGGTGTTGCGGTGTCGATAGGGAAAGAACGACAGCCAGGTTGGTGGAAATGGATAGAAGGATCTGGTCGAAGGTGTTGAAGTGGAGCAAAAGATTTGCAGGCGCGAGACAATCAAGGTTTTAGCGTTGAGCGTAAGTGGGTCTTGGCGCTGTGTGGCTGTGGGTATAAATATGTTGGGCATCCCCTTCATTTTCGCAAATTTCCCGCGCCTTTACGCTTTGCCCGACCCTTTACGCAACGGCGCCCCTCCACATCGTCCCCGCAACTCATTGCAACTCGCCGCATTAAACCAACAATCGCTGCGTCCATTACGCGTTATTGTCCAATTTTCTGCCGCGATTTTCTTTGTCCTTCGGCGGACATCTTTGTGAAAGGGTTTCTCTTTGCGGTCACTTCCGGATTGGGATAGCGCCAAGACTCTCTACCTTCAAGTAACCCGAGTTCACTTGCTGGCATCGCCTTCTCTCTCTACCACAGCACATCCTCCAGGCAGCATCTGTAGGAGACACATTCGGTTGTTTCTCTCCCGCTAACGGTACGAGACTATCTATCTCACTTCCGAGCGCATTCGACGCCGCCGCTTTTTCCTTTCACTTGTCGCATCGTCGCAACCACTTCACTCTTCCACGAGGTCGTCATTGGCTGCGCATTCATCACCTCTCCTCTCGTCTCATCTCCTGTCGCATAACTACTCAAGATAATCCTCAAGAATTCCAATCCTGACATCAGTTCGCTTCAGACTGCCTTCTCACACTCCACCGTCCTATCCACAGCTCACCGCAATCATGGAGACTGTCATCACGCACCCTTCGACCGCCGCTCAGGCCAAGAACTTCACCGCACCCGGCTCTTTGTCCTTCCCAGGTGGCGCTGGTGACCTCACCCCACCTTCATCTGAGAAAGATGGACAGCAGACTTCGCAGACAAATGGCGCATACGGGTACGGCAACACTTCTCAGCCTCAGGGTCAGCAGCAGCCTGCTCAGCAAGCAGTCGCCGCTCAACAGGGCGCTGGGGTGACTCCCGCGACTCCTGCTGCTACTCCTGGCGCTGGTCAGGGTGTCAGTGGCATTGTGCCTACATTGCAGTGAGTATCTTCGTGTTGCAACGTTTTGTTGTTGGCATGTTGTTGACATATCGCGCTCGTAAAGGAACATTGTCGCCACGGTGAACCTTGACTGCAGACTCGATCTGAAGACCATTGCCCTCCACGCTCGTAATGCAGAGTACAACCCCAAGCGTTTCGCCGCTGTCATCATGCGTATCCGCGAGCCCAAGACCACCGCCTTGATCTTCGCCTCTGGCAAGATGGTCGTCACTGGTGCCAAGTCTGAGGACGACTCGAAGCTCGCTTCTCGCAAGTACGCTCGTATCATCCAGAAGCTCGGCTTCAACGCCAAGTTCACCGACTTCAAGATTCAGAACATTGTTGGTTCCTGCGACATCAAGTTCCCTATCCGTCTGGAAGGTCTTGCTGCCCGCCATCACATGTTCAGCTCTTACGAGCCTGAGTTGTTCCCTGGTCTCATCTACAGAATGATGAAGCCCAAGATCGTGCGTGACTTGCTTCCACCGTGATAATGTGTTCCTTCTCCTTACTAACATCTCTCAGGTGCTTCTCATCTTCGTTTCTGGCAAGATCGTTCTCACTGGAGCCAAAGTTCGTGAGGAGATCTACCAAGCCTTCGAGATGATCTACCCTGTGTTGTCCGACTTCCGCAAGGCCTAAGTCGACTTCAAACCATTCTATCAAAGTCCCGGAGTTAAAACCGGAGCAAACAACCAACCCCGCTAAACACCCATAACCTTTACTGGCATCTGTAACAATAGTCTCCATCCTCGGATGTATTACCACCACTATGAGGTCTTGCCAACCTTGACGGACGTGTCATCAGTACCATACCCGCTTTCGACATATCCTCCACTTCCCTTTTCTGCAATTGCATGGCGTGGCGTTTCGGTTTCTTCCAGAGCTTTGAGCATGAAGGCTTTTCTTTTTCGGACGGCGATTTTCAAAATCTCTCTTCGGGTCGGTACTTCAACAAAGAGGATCGATTGTCTCTCACATGCATTATGGTCTTCTCTTCATTTTTCAATACCACACGACCAAGGCATGAGAGCATCGATCACTTTTAGTTGGCGTTGTTACATTTTTTCCCCCTTTTACTCTTTCTCGGATTGGAGGGCTGCTTCCTCGACGTGGCCACAAGAAATAGTTATGAAAAAAACATGACGGAGAGAGGAACGAATGGACAGGCGGAGGACAGATTGGAACGAAGCGTGGTAGCATGAATTGTTCATGTGCTGAGGAATGCAAAGGGAATGATGGGCCACCTTGCTGCCGCTTGGCGCGCACCACTTACCTAGTTCTCATTACTCTTAAAGCATAGATAATGTGGCAGAGGTACATAGCCTCCTCTAATGTCATCACAAAAACATCACGAAACCGATCCATTGTTGTGCTTGACGCCATTGTGACAGTACTTTGACATCGTGCCATCTTGTAGGCTCTGGGCGCTTTTGGAACTTGCACATAGAGGAACACCTTTTCTTCATGCTTTCTTGCTCTAGTGAATGAGTAGAAGACATAGTTTTTGCTCATGATATTATATCCGATCTACAATCTAGCCTTGTTCTCGCCCTTTTTCAACTCGTCTTCCAACACCATGCCCTTGATACCGCCTCGCCAATCCTTGGTCCAGACCTGATCTTCAAGATCACGTTCAGGCCAGGCCCACTTGTCCTTGAACTCTGCCGGTGGGTTGCCCATCAGGCAATCTACAATCTTATCACCAATCACCGGCAGGAACTTGTAAGCGTGACCACTGCCGCCAGTGGCCACAAAAAGGTTCTTGTACTTGGGGTGGTAGGAGAGGAGCCAGTCGCCGCGAGGTGTATCAGTGTACCAACAGATGCGTGTGGAGATGAATGGGCGAGTGGCTAGGGAGGGGTATACCGCGGCGAGGAAAGAGCGGAGGGCCTTCTTGCCCTCGTCTGGGATCTCAAGACCAGGGTGGGAGATGTGCGTGCGTGGTAGGGAGACGGTGATGTTTCCTGCGGAGGGGTCTTCAGGGTGGGGGATGCTGACGGGGTTGCAGTAGCCGTAGCCATGGCGAGCGATCTTGAGGACGTTGTTGATAGGTGGGATGATGAAGAGGCCGCTGCTCTCGTTCAGAAGTGTTGGTCTTCCACCAAGAGCTTTTTGCTCGGCGTCGCTGATCTTGATGTATGAAATAATCTGACCTGTTGCACTGCAACGGCCGCGAAGGTCCAGCAAGGCTGGTGTCCAAGCTCCGGCGGCCAGGACGACAAGATCTGCTGTCAAGACTCTGCCATCGTCTGTTTCGCAGCCAGTGACAGCATCGTTGCTGAATTGCAAGCGGGAGACTGAGGCATGCAGGAAGTGGACGCGTTTTGTCTCCTCAACTTTCGCACGCAGCACACGCATACCCTTTTCAGCATCTGCCCATCCAGACCTCCAGTTCACGTAGCCAAAATCGCCTGGTGTAGAGCCACCGTTACCCGTCGCAGCAGCGGCGGCAACGGCAGTCTGCTGTGCAGCATTTGTATAGTCTCTGAAGATATTCCTGATGTCCCCTTGTGTCTCCATTGGTTCAATCTCACCACCCTCGCTCTTCTTTCCTGGCTTGAGACCGCAACGCTCAACGTTGGCCATACTGTCTCTCATGTACTTTCTTCCCAGGTCACCGTTGCCGTTGTCGGACTCGTCCTTGTTGACCACGACTGCTAGGCCGGGCTCGTGGTATACATCCTGCTGTCCCCACCACTCATTTCTCCAGCGTGCTTGGGCTTCGATAGCGAGGCGGGCGTAAGGGAGGTCCGCATAGTCGGGTCTGACAATGCGACTGCTGTCTATGCTTGCACCATCGGGTGCTGGGAAAGCACTACGGTCGACAAGGGTGATAGATGTATTGACGAATTCGGGGTTTTGCGTCAGGCTGTATGCCGTGCTGAGACCAAAAACTCCAGAGCCCAGAATCAAGACGGACTTGGGAACTTCTTGGGAAGGTGCAGCCATTATCTCTCTCTCTTTCCTTCTCTTTCTGGTTGGAGAATATATGGGAAGGTGGAAGTCGAGGACTCAGACAAAGATTGGGGAAGGAAATGAGCGATGAGAAAGGATAAGAATGAGTCAGTACGCCTTAGACTGACTGAAGACCTACAACTGCAAGTCTACAAATTTTCTTCGTCTGCCGAAGATATTGTTGCTGAGACAGCATAAACATGCTCTTTCGATTCGTGAACTCCGCTCTTCCCGCCGATAAGCGTCCTCTGGCCGAGACTGGGGTGGAGGATTCACGTGTTGTGGCCATGGCTTGGGTGGGTCGTCGGTTTTCACCTTCCCTCTCTGTAAGAGCCGAGAAAGGTCGTCATTTGGGGGTTTCGAGGGTGAGAGTCATGGTGCTTGAATCTCAAAAGTGTTGAAGGACTTCTGCACTCTTGAGACCCTGTGGATCAGCTCTTGTTTATGTTGCTCAAGGTAATTTGGGTAGGTGTGACAACTTGGCATAAGGAAAGCACAAGTGCCAGCGCGTTGCAACCAAAGCGGTTAGCGTGCTTTCCACGACTGTATGGAGATGCACTTTTGACGACTGATTGACCTTTTGAACACCTGTGTATTTCTGCCAGTGCGACACATCAACGCTATCATGGACTCGATACTACGGGCATATGTAAGCGTGCCCAAGACGATCTGGACTTCGTTGTTTCCGCGATCCTTTTCTTTCTACCACGCTTTTCAATATGACAAGGAGTCTTATGCAAAATGGCGCCTGAACCATCCAGAGGCCCACAAACGGAGCCTGGATCAGAGGAAAGCGTGCTACGAGAAGATGCGTCAGGATCCAGACGCCTGGAGGCGAGTACTCGATCGGCAGACAGAATCTGGACTTCGATGGCGCCGAGATCCAAACAACAAGGCAAAGATTCAGGCAGCTAACCAACGCTTCCGGGATGCCCACAAAGGAGATGAACGCCGAAAATTCTACACTCGTCTGAAGAATTGGTGTGGCAGATATGCGTGGGTACGTGAACAACTTCCTTGGAAGACGTACCGGCCTATTCGTCACGACGACATGGTCGAGCATCACTGCAGCGGCTGCAATTGGACAAAGCGCGGAGGCAGGAAGTTGTGGTGGAAGAAAATTGAGACATCACCCGCAGCAGACTCTGGCACTTGGTTGTGTCTCAATTGTTATGTTCCAACGACGGACTGGGCGGAAGCCATGCCTAAAGGCTATGAAGATCTCACGACTGCAACTTTAAAGGAAATCATCAAGAGGAGAGACAGCCTGGGCCATGGCGACTAGCATCACCACAGCGCATGGTGTAAGATGCAAAGAATGCCAGTTCGAGGACGAGATTACTCGAACATGGAGATGCCAAAACCTGCTTGTTGCAGCAACAAATCCAAGATCGACAAGGGTGACTACTGCATACTGTACCATCAATCGACAAGACGCTGGTTTCTGTATATCATTGAACACTTCCGTGCTCAGCTGTCTACCACAGGCCACTTGAGTACATCCAAACTCGCTCTGTTCTTCAATGCTGCAATTCACTTGCGCCAGGCCCTCAACGAAGCGTAGTGTCGACAGCGTGTTACAACACCATCCTCCGGCAAGAAACGGATTGAGTATACTCTGAGATGCTTTCTCACGACCCAATACCATACCTCATCTTCTGGTAGAGAACGCGGACGTTGTGGCTATGGCAGCCACAATAGCAATGATCGGTACATCTCTCTCGACGATACACTTGGGCCATCCATTATCTCAAGGAAATCGTGCATTTGCACAACTTTACTCAACTAAGCTGTGACCCATGGTCAGTCATACATGCCGATAGTAGATCTGCGACAGTGTCTCTCTGTTCTTCCGGCTCTCATCCCGCAACAAATTCCTTACCCTTGTAGCCTGGAATCGCAGCACGATAGAATATTTAGTCTCGTAGACCGAGTATTTTGCACAAAACCACTCGTGCTAGGATGCAGCGTGTGGACCGAAACTGTCTACGACTAACGGAGAGCGATTGCTGTAGGACATGGGTCATGGACGTGGTTGTTTCTTATGCTGATGCGGCCGTGTAGGTTGAATGACTCCGTAAGACCCGGTCTCAACACGCTAAGATCCGTATGGTTCGACGTGTTGTCATTAGTCTGTTGGTGTCGATAACGATAGTTATACAAGAAAGAACTTCATGAATTCATTTGTTCGTTGCCTTTTGACACAGATGATCCTTGTGGGTACTCTTGCAAGTAAGCGGAACTGCTTGCACACCTCTATCAAACCCCTCAAAGGTTGATTCGTTGCTCCTTCACGGGTCTGATATGAGTTATATTCTGTCAATGCGTCAGAAGTATTCGTGATGGTAGATAAAAGCATGCAATTTTTGTGGATCGAAGCCTTCTCTTGTGAGAAGAAACAGAACTAGCTCCAGATGAAAGCATGCGTGACAACAAGACCAGATCTACACTGGAGATGTGGTATTTGGCTTGGCCTCAAGCAAACAATATCAGCAATAGCAATGCACCGATATCTTCAAGACAGATTTGAGCTGAATGTATACTCAGAGATGCAGGTAGACCTGCTGTACAGAAGAAGATCAGCTGTAATAGAGCTAGAAGACAGTCTGAAGGATGTGATGGCTATGGAGTCTGGCTCTTTGATCTAAATGGTAGTAGGTTACCTGACCTTGGTGGACGCCAAGCGAAGAGGTTGTGTGTTCTTGAGCATCGGCTCATGACGATGATATCAGGTTCCTGGTTTCCTTGACTAAGGTGCTCAACTGAAGGAAGACAGGTAGTTTGACCTTGAGAGCAGATCTCTTGGTCGGGGAAGCAGAGGTCAAAGCTTCTCCAAGCAGCTCTCTCACATGTTTGCGACCAAAAATCTTTCGGATCAAGACACAAGGACTCGATATCTCCCCACCATGCCTCGAGGTGTACCGCGAGCGATACCGAAGAAACCAGGTCCCTATCATGCCAGGTCCCCAGTCCTCGAATACAGGGCCCCGCCTCCACGCACACCGATAGCCTCTACTCCCAAACCTGCCGACGCCGCAAATGCACAATCCAAAGTCAAGCTCCAGAGAGGAGCCCGCGGAATTGGCGTCTATGTCATGGGAGCCTGTGCCTTTGGCATGGCCTTCTACATGTCCGGACTCGCCGTATCGCTATATAAAGCAAAAGATGTACAAGCCGATTACTCGCCCTCTGCACAACGCGATGTCGCCAATGTCTACGATACAACAGCAGGAGGGTTTGACGCCGAGGTCAACTTCTCTGAGAAGGTCGGAGGTGTGATAAAGGCACGGAAAGAGATGTCTGCCATGGTCAAGGGGCATGTGTTGGAGGTCAGCTGTGGCACTGCAAGAAATCTGGGCTACTACAGTTTCGACAAGATCAAGAGCTTGACTTTGATTGATCTCAGTCCGCAGATGGTCCAAGAGGCGCGCAAGAAGTGGAATGTTTTGAATCCTGGCAAGGCTGCTGAGAACGTGCCCATCAGGTTCCTGCAAGGCGATTGCATTGGAGAGATGCCTGAGCCACCAACTACACCGGACACTGCGAAGAAGAGCGGAACCACTTTCACACCAGGTCTGACCAAGGGTTACGACACGATAGTACAGACCATGGGTCTCTGTAGTACATCACAGCCTGTGGAGCTGCTCAAGAACTTGTCAAAGCACCTGAACCACTCCAACCCGGACGCCCGGATCTTGCTCCTCGAACACGGTCGCAGTTACATTGGATGGATGAACAAGCTCTTGGATATGACTGCACCCCAACATGCTGACAAACATGGTTGCTGGTGGAATAGAGACATTGGCCAAATTATTGAAGACAGCGGACTCGAGGTCGTCAAAGAACGTAGGAAGCAATTTGGAACCGTTTGGATCTTTGAGCTGAAACCAAAACCGGCGATACAAACCATCAAAGAGAAGGCAGTGCAAGTCGGGGATAAAATCGAGGAGCAAATCCAAACTCAAACATCTCAACAAGGTTGGCTTTCCTGGATGTCCAAGTGAGGGGTAGATGACACCCAAGCTCATAACTCTTCCACCAAGGTACTCGACATTCAGCAGCTGCTGTTACGCGTAGACAATTTGGATCAATGGATTTGCGTTAAGAGGCTGGATATAAGACACTCTTGGAGTCTTGGTGAATTCTCTCTCAGTGTCGTCTCCACTCTCTGCATCTTGGAAGCTGGAATACTGTACCGACGAGTCGTAAGCCCGCAGACACACATGCCCTTGATAAGACTTGGCCCGTTGAAAGCCGAGTGCCAGAGTTAAGCTTGCCTCATAGAGTTGACTTTGGATCAGACACAACTCTCTGAAGTTTAGCCGGCGCTGCATCGACGATACCCGCTCAACTGCCTAAAGCAGCATACCCAAAGGGAAGACGTTGTCCGCAAACGGCGTCTAAACCGCCGACCTCGACAGACAAGCGACAAAATACCTGAGGTGGTCCCACGAAGAAAGAAGCAAATACTGGCGACCACGTGGCGACCAAGAATGATAAGCTCGAAGCTGCGCCGGGTATGACCCCGCCATGCTGAAAGCTTCATCACTCTTTGCAAGAGTCGGAACAAGGATCATGCTAGAGTAATAGGAAGCCCTATGAAGACTCACCCGTATTTAGACACACAGAGAAGAATTGTGGGGAGGAGCTTTGCTGGAGAAGTGCAGAGTGCAGTGCAGACATCACAGGAGCTCGAGTTGAAAGTCACTCAACACAAGGGTGGCATGTCGTGATGTCCCTCTCCAATAAAGTCAATGCCATCCCAAGATCCCAAAGTTTCCTAACACCCCCCTTCTTCGTACGTATCAGGTGGGCTTGTCGGCACGCGTAGCTGTAAGCAGATACATGGATCGGCGCGGACCGTGAACGTCAACCAGATTTCTCGTCTAAGACAATACCATGTACAGACATGCATCCAGCTCGGTGTCGCAGGAGACGAAGCAGGTAAAGGGGAATCTGCAGCATGCAGGCCTTACAGCTTTGTAAACGCATTAGCCCGTCTCCGCATATCGATTCTCTGGCAAGGCTAGACCTGAGATGCAGATGTCGTGCGTGTTATCGACGCAGCGGCAGGAACTAAGGTTACACTTTCCTGCTCCGCTGCAGAGGAAAAAAGAAGCAAACAACAGTCCCGCCATTTAGGTGCATATACCCGATTGCGGAGGCCAAGCAAAGCGTCTAGAAACGGGGTAAGGAACCTCGAAACAGAATACGTAATACGGCAGGCTTTGGTAGAGAGAAGAAGCGCCAGAAAGAAGCAAAAGCAAAGATGCGAGGCTTGACTCGTGGGAAGCTTCAAGCATGATGAATGCACGAAGGATTTTGTGTTTGGGCCGGATCGTCGGGGCTGAGAGTTCCGTAAGGTCGCAGCTGGGTAATTATCTACCCATTGATATCTCTCAACGTGCAGTGGAGATGACTTGGATGCATCGGATGCAAGATTGATAAGAAGTGGCGCAGAAGTGGCGCAGAAGCTGCGGTGAGAGAGATAAGTAGATCAAACAGACAGCTGATACCCGATGCTCCGACAGGGTCGATGAGAGACGGTATGGAGAAGAATCCGAGCTTTATGTTGACGCGAGGTATGATGCATGACTCGACGTCAGAGACACGAAAGACACAGCTTTTGGGAGCATCAGGGGTGCAGCGGCATGAAGGTGCTTTTTCTCGAAAGCCATAGTGATTGGCCGATCAGCTGGATAAGGATGGCTCCGCGTCGCAAGCTGCAGACGCGGAAGGCTGGTGCGACGTAAAGTCGATCATCATGTCATTGGCTGGAGAGAGCTGCAGCTGTTGCGTGCTGTTTCATGTCTCGAAATTCACATGGGAAAAAAGTGGCAGCTGTGGGAAAGAGCTCTGCTCGGAGACAGACAGCTCTGTTTGCAAGCAGGAAACAAGTGTCGCAAACAAACAATGGAAACAAATGAAACACGAAGCGATAGCAACGATGGGCAGAGTGGAGCGAAATAACGTTGGTGCTTCTGGACGTAGCGGCCGAAAGTCGCGATGGTCGTGGTGTGTGGTGTGGGCTTTTGTGGTGGTCGGTGGAAGGTGCGTTGCTCTTGCCTGGGTCACGTATTCGCCAAGTCCCTTGCTGCTGCCTGTGACAAGATCGAGGTAACCATCCGTTGCTGTCTCCCCTGAACTTGGTTTTTCCTATCCCTCACACTTCGCACAAAGATACAGTATTCCCTGGTCGTAAAATTATCAGAACAATTGTGCAGAATTAGCCACGGCTTCCTAGCAACCGCACACACGAGCAAACAACTTTTTTCCAGGCTAGAGCTCTGCCAAAGCTTCTAGCACGCACATCCGTTCGCCGCCGACGCAACCGCTTGGGTGGAAAGGACGAGCCGAGCCCCCCCTTGGCCAAAAGCATCCGAGCTTTGGACCCCCTAACACCAAGAGACCACAGCATCCCAAGTTTCCCAACCATCTTCCACCACCTCACCAAGCAACAATCGCCATCATCATTCGACCCATTCTCATTCCAAACTACTTGTTCACAAGTCTATCGACCACCACATTCTTCCACGACCCTTCTCGGACAGCATTCGCTCGATAAGCAAGGCTGACTATCCATTCCCCAATCCACCAATCACCGCCCAGCCCAAGCTTCCAATCCGCTTGCTCGCCCACGTTTTCCCAGCCGACGCCTAAGGAAACAGAAACGCCGACGCGCCCAAACAATCAACTTTTGTGTCCAGTCCGCACCACCTCGTCCTCGACCCAATTCTATCCATCCAGCATGCCATACAACACCAGAAGAAAGTCGCTTTCCCTTTCCGAGCTTGGTATCACCGTCCCAAAACGCTCGCGAGCTTCTTCGCAATCCCATCCCTCGCCGCCAGCTACGGTCATCGATGACGAGCCCGTCACCAAGAAGCCCAAGAGGTCGCACGACTCGCTGTCCCCTCCTCCGGCATTGATGAGCCCACCCAAGACAAAGACTCTGTCTATCCGAACAGAGCCCCCGTCACGACTGGCCGAACACACTCCTCCGCCATCACCCGGGACCCAGACAGTGCACACAGTCGACACTGAAGGCATCAGCGATGATGTCGTTGTCGCAACCATCAAGCAGCTGGAGAAGACGGGAAACAGACCGCATCTGGTCAAGGAATTGGCTGCAGTTTTGTGCCACTGCATAGGCGCGGTGGAGAAGTAAGCATCAGCAGCCTTCTGCTCCGGTGTAACATGCTAATTCTCGCTATAGGTCTGCCAACCCTGCCAACCTCATCTCATCGCGTCTCACCAGCTACCTCAATCGCACCTGGCCCGCCGTCAGCCCTTGTCCGCTGGCCAAGTATCAGTCTCAAGTTCATCCCCGCCCATTGTACTATTTTTTGACCACTCAACCCCACCAACCTATTCCTGAACTTTCGCAATCCCACGACATTCAGGCCGCCCGTCGCATCATTACTCCCGCTCTCTCCTCGGCTGCCGACGATGAAGACGAGAAGTACAGCAGGTCACGCGCCTCGCTTTCTCCCGAAGTCGATCTGTCTAGCCCCGAACTTGACGAGCCACCGCACGGTGATATTGGCTCCACGTTCCATCCTCGTCATTCACTCTCGCGCGACCACCCTCCGACCACCTCCAACTTGGCTCACAACCGCCGTGCCGATAGCCCTCCTCTTGAGCGTGAAGAACGTGACTTCAAGCAGACCGCAAACGCCTTACAAGAGCTTCGTCGCGCAAGCCAGGAAGTCATTACCAAGCCCATCAAGGTCGAGGCTTCCGAGACTATTGCCATGTCGGTCGAGTCAGACGACCACAGCGTCCAGACCACTGACGACCTCTTTGATGGCCACGACCACCTCTCCTCATCAGTGAGCACCCTGTACGACTTGAGCAGCCCGGTTCTCAGACCCCAGGGCTTCTACGACCTCAAGACGCAGCAAGCTCAGGATTGGAACACTGAAAAGAGAGTCTCCATTGATGCAATGTCTCTGGATGATCAGGACGACGATGCCATGGACATGTGGAACGACTTCCGCAGCCCCGAGAACATTGATCTTGACGAGCTTGAATGCCTTTTGGACGCCTACTAAATGCGCCATACCCTATCTTCTCAACCCATCTCGTATTTCTACCGCCTTCTTCACTCCCATCTTGTTTGAGCTCGGAAAAAGCGTTTTGCATTTTTGTCTGCTGGACCGTACTCGAGGATTTTGTTCGTCCTCTTCTGCTTTGGGAAGCGTTTTTCAACTCCCACTCCTTACGACCCTTTCTTCTGGAAAACCACTTCTCCCTCTTGAGGGATCGTGGGTTATGCTGGCGCGAGCCACGCTACCCTTTACGGCCCCACATTTGTATTACTAGACATGACCCCCTTCCTTAACACCCTTCACACATCTTGACGAGAAAAAAGAAGCCGAACGAAAACCCTTTGTACTTGTATATAAACATAACACCTTCTTGATGACAAACATAAAAGCTTTTACTCCCTTTACACTTCTCTTGATTTTCGAGGCATTGTGCGGCTTGAGCTTGGCGATGATTCAGGCAGATATTCTGTCCAACACTGAAGGTCGTATCCAGTTGAGAAACACGCTCTGTATGTGACCTTGATTTTGACAAGTCGTGCTGGTACGGTGTGCGACCCTGACCGTAGCCCGAGATTGGTCTCCATAAATGAAACCAATGTTTCCTGCATTTCTAGCTTTCTCAGACTTGTCTGTAAGATATACCTTGCTGTTCCTTATCTGATGAATTGTTTTCTGAGGGCTATTTTGAAGTCCTGTCGCGAGTTTGGTTGATCTTGTAAAATCTGCCGTTTGAAGCATTGATGCTACTTGAATCCCACAGAACCTATGAACATGAATACCAAGAGTCGTTCGAAATAAAGCACTGGTCTCTCTTGGAACTTCCTTGGTCCCTGCTGCTATGAGGCTATGTGTTTTGCTGTTGATATGTGTCTATTCCTAGATATACCATGTCTTGCAGAGGAGGAGGGAGGAGGAGGAGGAGGAGGAGGCAGTACACCTCGCGGAGCGCGTGACATGATGCAGTCTGTTTGTCCGCACCTCTCTCGAAACACACCAATGTGTCCTTTCACACATTTATGCATGGTTATCGTTCTGAGAACCAGAATAGCAATCATACAAAACTCAGATGGTTGTTGATCAAACAGGCATGCCGTTATTCCCGAATCCAGCGAGGTCATGCGCTGCGCACAAATCCTTCCCGACAGGCAGCAAAGAGATCCGAGCCTCGACTTTGGGGCCTCGGCCTCACTCATTCACCAATAAAGAGCCTGAAGCCACATAATTTCACAATGAAAGCATTTTGGCGCTGAGGCAACGTTCTACCAACTCTTTGAATCCTTGCGGCCTCAATCGTGAGAACAAAAGGTCGTCGACGTCCATCATCCATTTGAGAATCATCCAGACCACACACTTGCAAAGCCAGCAAAGATGCAGATACCGACCTTCTTTCTGCGCACGAACATGCGACTTCTGATCTTCCAGGCTCTTGTCGCATGGCTTTCCATCCGCTGTCATAACTTGCCGTTACCCTCGGGTGTAGGGTTTGCTCTCACTTCGTACCTGGGGTCATTTACCACTACCGCGAAGGACATCCTAGACAGCAGATATGGCTTCGTTCTACCCTGGGAAGCAACTTTTATCCTCCCAATAGCTCTTGACGCGTACATCACGAACAGTATGCCTGAACTGGCCATTCTTCTCGGCACCTCGCCTTGCGAAGTTGCGAAAAAGGATCCGGAAACTCACATGTGTGTCCCGGAGATTGCATATCGTTGTCATGAATTTGCAGATATGTGGGCTCACAGAAAACAGCCCGAGAGAAGCCTGCGAATCATGGAAATTTGCAGGGAGAAGTACCATACAGATGTCAAGACCGCGAGGAAGCATCATGAAATGGGTCATAAGCATGATTCCGAAGTTTTGATGCAATTGCTTGGCTGCCTGCAGGCGGCTGAGACCTGGGAGAAGAAGAGGGAGATTTGCCCAGAAAACAAGTCCATTGTGGATTGCGTTGCGGCGTATGGCGCACAAGAATTTGTCGCAGATCTCCGGCGAAGAAATCCCCACATGGTCGAAGAGAAACAAACACCACAAAAAGCGGCTGTTGAAGGAGAGAAAGAAACAGGCACTGAAGAACAACTAGAAGCAGCAACTGAAGAGCAAGTCGAAGCAGCAACATCGTGATATCTGTCTGCCTGACTCGTACGCGATTCCGTCTCTTTGCTCTCTATGTCGCAAGCTCTTGCTGATTCGACGATCGAGTGAACTTTGTCGTTGCGAGGGGTCACGAAGATGGCTGCCACAAGCATGAAGGCCATCTATGGGATGTCGTGTAAGTGCTCGCATGTGCTCATATCATGGATGTCCGGAAGCAAGAAGGTCGCGTTCTCCAAAATCAGCTGTCGCCCTATGCATCGAGCTACTTGACACAAAGGAGATAGGTGGTACAGGCCCGCAATGGTTGTATGTTATTGGGAAGCGGAGGCGAAGCTGAAAAGTAGAAGCGAAGAGGCAGAAAAGACGATGGTGGTAGCATCTGAGAAGCGAATCGCAGCAGCGATAGCAGAAGGATATGAAGCCTTCTGCGAAAGAAGCATTGCGTTGTGGTGTATGCTCGTGGGATTTTAGGAGAGTCTTTCTGAGTTGAAGGCAGACATGCAGGCGCAGGACTTTCATTATCAGAGAATAGGATCAGGAAGGCAAGCCAGGATGGCAACGGCGATGAATAAGGCCCTGAGGTCGTATCGTCAATTAGGTTTCCTCATCGTATCTCACGACCAATACTTACCTGATCTTTCTCCAGCATCAATACGCCCACCATCTCGAACGGTCGTTCACACATCAGGCCCGGGAAACCCGCTTCTTCACGTTGCACCCCATGACTCACGACGTAGAAGCAGACTTGAATATCAGCACGAAGGCTTAATCAGAGGGATGCTAATGCGAAGGTCTTTTAGGTCTCTCGATCCCCTTGAGGAAAGTAGAGCAAAGCGGTGTGTCGCGTGGCTGCACCGTCGCTGAAGGCTTCGCTGTTGTTCGATGATGGCGGATGTGTTGATGATGATAATAATGATGATGAAGGTGGGTGAAGAAATCTTGGAGGTCGATGTTCGGCAAAGCTTTGTTTCATGTTGTGGTCGCAAAGTATGGGAAGTCGCGATGGTTGCGTTGTCATCAGGCTTCATGGAAGGAAGCAGCCAGCAACTCGTGCCTTCCTCTTCATCCTCACGATGATGTGATTGCGATCCTGGGATTTACAGAAAACAATATTCGAATATGAGATGCGATGAGCGAACGCTAAATAATGACTAGAAACTCCACCAGCAATGATACCTCCTTTTTTTTTTATCTTTTTCTTTTATATCTTTTCACTCCTGTACAATTGTTCATCACCTTGTTATGTTATTAATCCTCGAGCACTCCTCCGATCTCGATCTTCAACTCTTCGATCAAGCCCTCAGCTTGCTCTACGTCCATCATGTCTTCCCACCCGAACACACCAATGCCAAGCGCACCATCAGCGACGGTCGCCTCAATATCCAGTGATCGCTGCGAAAGGTCAGTAAACATATCTGATATCTTGGGTTGCGCAACATTGCTCACCTTGTATATCCTCTTCAAATCCTCACGCTGCAGCTCTTTTGGCACGACAAAATCATCCGCAACGGCATCCGACACGTGACTTCGCTTTTCAGTGCGATGTTCTTCTGCCTCCTCATCCATAACAACAGCCTGCTTCCTGGTAGCATCGTCGTCGTTATCTGGCACCTTCACGAAGTTGACAAACGTGTCCACTGTGACCCCCGTCCATGCCTCAACCTCCCACAATCCAACGCTGCTGTTCTCTGAACTGCCGATGAGCTGCAGATCCTTCTGAATCTGTTTTGCGAGTTCAGCAAGAGAGGTCTTTGTCGGCGAGCGGACGCGTAAAGGAACGAGGTTCAACGTTGGTGCTGCTAGGCTGGACAGATCTTCTAGGTGTGAGCGGTTGGCTAAGTAGATGCCTATAACCACGTCCTCGGCTGTAGGATCAGTGTTATAGCTGTAGGCTCTGGCGTAAGCTGCGAAGAATACAGACTGGAGACTGAGCCCTTGCTTTCTCAATTCGTTCTCAGATTTGGGCATATCTGACATGGCGCGAGGATCATAGACCTCGATGTGGCGAGCTGACGGCGACGGGTCAGACTCAAGCTGTGAAGATTGCACGCCTTGAAGATAATCGGTCCAGAAAGTCTTTCTTGCATTTTGGGCAGCCGTATCAAGTGATGAAGCAATGAAGTCAGCGAGAGTCACAGAAGACTTATGTGTCGCGGCAGAGTCTTGCAGATAAACACCAAGTTCTTGGCTGAGTAGTGACAGGCTCACAGCATCGTATAACGCGTGGTGGATCTTGAGGCAGAGTTTGTAAGTATCATCTGCTTTTTGCACAGTCAGGCGGACGAATGGCTGCTTCAAAGCTGATGACGGCTCCTCCTTGTTGTCCAAGTCCACAAACGAAGCAGGAGCATCTCGCAACACGAGTTGCAAGAAAGGTATCTCATTGTCTTGAGTCGCAATAAAGACTGTGCGCAACACTGCATTGTTGGCCACGAGTTTCTGCCATGCTTGCTTGATATTGTCCATAGTGGTCGAGACAGTGGTGACATATTCGAACTCTCCGTAGAAGAGCTGCCCGTCAGTGGCTTGCCATGCGCCTAACATATAGATTTGACCAGCAGTCGCAGGGAGAATCTGCTCTATTTGTTGTTCCTCAAAGCCGAATTGATCAGGTGCGAAACTTTTCTGTGTCATAATATCGGCGATGGCCTTGTCAGCAGTGACACCTTGGGTCTTGGCCGTCTTCTTGGTGCTCTTGTCTTGTGCCACTGATGCGATCTTTGAGACCGATCCAGCGCGAACAATCTCACTGACAGTGATTCTGACGGCCTTCTTTCGCAGCAAAGCCGAAATCTTGATAGCATTGATCGAATCGACACCCAGATTCTGAATAGACGCAGTTTTGGAGATCTCAGATTCCGGCGTCTTAGTGACCTTTGCGATAGCTTCCCGCACTGCGGATTCAGTTCCTGACCAGTTGTCACCATCCTCGACTGCCTCCTCGCTGGTGTCTGTTGTCTGATCTGCGCCAGCTTCCACTTGCTGTTGGAAAGCAGATAGGTTACAGACACTGACTTGTTGATCGTGGAACGTCAGCGTGGGCTCAAGAGGCTTGTCGACAATGGCTTGTAAGACACTGTTGAGAGTGCTGAGAAGATCTTTAACGCCATTCTCATCGAATGCATTACTCTTGCAAGCAGCGCGCCAAATTAATGAGTCATTGACGACTTCAGCCTCAACAGCTACAGGATAATCGACTTCAGAGGCCCCGTTAACAGACTCATAGAGTGTTTGAGTCTCGGTATCGTCACCATCTGGTCGTCTCTGGAAGGTGAAGAGTGTGTCGAAGAAAGCATCGGTTTCGCTGGTGCCCGATGATTGAACTTGTCCTTGACAGGCGGCCTGAATCTGACGTAGCGGAAAGTGCTGATGGTTAGAAATGTCAGATATGGTTGCCTGTATGCTTTGCAACACATCCTTTCTAGATCCATGCAGGACAGATCGCATGATGACTGTGTTCATCATCGGGAACATGACTTGCTCGGCAAGTTCGCTGTCACGACCAGCCAAGACAACACCAAACATAACATCCAGGGATTGTACAGTATGTGCGAGTACAAACGCCCATGCTGTCTGGCAGACGGCTTGCAGAGTTACTCCTTGCTGCTTGCAGAATGTTGAAAGATCATTGGCGGTAACATGACTTGTCTTCTCTGCCCGATGTGTGACTGTTTTGATGTCTCTGTTCTGTGGAAGCTGAGTCTTCTTCGCATCGGTCAAAAGGCTGCGCCAAAACGTGACAGCCTCCTCATTGCTGCTATCGAAAGTGTCTTCCAGGATCTCAGCATAGAATGGGCGAGCCTGGAACGTGTCGCTGTAAGCCTTAAGGATGTCTTGGTGAAGTAGTGAAAGACTGTGACCATCATAGAGAGCATGAGCAATTGAAAGTACAAGGTAGTCGTTATCAGGAGTAGACACCCGGGTCAAATGAAGTTGAGGTTCGGACAAAGCGGCCGATGATACGATGGAGCTGATCTGCGCGAGATGTTCGTCGATAGCATCTACACTTGACAGATCGATGGACTCCATGCTCAAATCTTCGGGCTTATGGACGACCTGAGCGAACGTGGCATCTAAGTCTGGATCTTCGATCTCAAGGAAACCAGTTCGGAGGATAGGAGAAGCTCCGATCACTGTTTGCCACGCCCTCTCAAGCTTCTCGCGGTCAACATCCTTGGAGATCTTCAGGACATCATGATTGAAGTAGGCTTTGTAGGATGATTGGACCATTTCCGAGACCAACGCTTCCTGCATAGGGCTGGCTGGGAGAACCCGTTCTACGTTCTTCACCCGGCTGTTTGCGTATGAGGCTAGCTTACTTTCAAGAGCTTGGAAGGCACCCTCAGACTTGGTGTTCGACCTATCAGTCTTGTCGTTGGTCAATGTTGAAACCATTTGGGCGATCGTCTTTAATCGCATGATAGTGCTGACAGGCAGAGCAATACTCTTCTTCTTGAGACGCGACGAGAGCTTTACGGCATCTACACTGTCCAGCCCGACTTCGAAGATGGAGGTGTGTTCATCAACTTCAGTCTCCTGCACACCAGCGAGGTTCGCCATCTCCGAGCGAATGACACAAGCTTCGGAAATCCAGTCGAAATCGCCAGTACCTTTGGTTTGGGCTTTGTGTTGTTTGCTGTCTGCAGTTCTGGGAAGCCGTTCGAAAGTTTGACCAAGACTAGCAGCAGCGTCGTACTCAGGAGACTCGACCATCGCTAGGAAGGCTTGGTGGAATTCATCAATCAACTCTCGAGCCTTTGTCTCGTCGCAGATCAAGGCTTTAGCAGCCACAGTGATTCTCAGCTCTCCATTGGCAACCTCTTCCGCCTCAAATGAGAGTGGATAATCAGCTTCGAAAGAATCGTCTGACAAGGGCTTGAGGATCGAGTTGTCAGCATCGGAATTGTCAAGAACACCTTGATATACGAGCAACGCGTCGAAGAGCGGCTCTGATCGTCCTTTGTTGCACCACTTCGTGATATCGCGAAGGGGTGTATGTTGATATGGCAGAGCATTTGTGTTGAAGTCATGACATCTCTGAACAAGAGTTTGCCATGAGTCTCCTGGCTCACATCTCAGGTAGAAGGGAATGGTATTGAACAAGGGTCCGATCACCTTCTCAACGCCATCAAAGTCAATGGAGCGCCCAGAAACGACTGTACCAACAGCACCTTGATAATGCTTTCGCAAAGTAACGATCCAGCTCGCTTGAACCAAAGCTTGAACTGTCACGCCCAGAGAGCGACGCAGCTCATCTGCTTGCGACAGGATCTCAAGGCTGGCTGTGAAGAGAGTGTCTTGAGCAGCTTCATTCTCGATAAGTGCAGGCATTGCTGTAGGCACAACGTCCTGGAGATGGTCCAGCCAGAACTGCTTCGCGCCTTGCACATTGCGCAAAGGACCATAGGGCAGGCAATCGATAAAGGACTTGCCGGACTCGGCCTCTTCGGAAGCGTAAAGTTTGGAGACGTTGTTCATCAACATGTCGAAAGAATTGCCATCATAAAGAGCGTGGTGCAGGTCGACAGATACAAAGCTTTCGGAGCCAGAGCGAACGACCACAATCTCAAATGGTACTGTCAAGTGAGACGCGTTGTAGGAGCACCATTTTTGTTTACGCTTAGCGAAAACGCTGTCCACAGAAGCAAGATCATAGACCTCAAGTGTCCACCATGGAAGATGACCCGTCTTTCTTACAGCTTGTACATATCCGTCATCTGTCTCAACGAAGAAGGTGCGTAAGATCTGAGTCCTTTGCAGAGCTTGATTGAAGGCTTCTTCAAGTCTTTGCAGATCAACCCCTTGAGCTTTGTATTTGAAGCTGTTGAAGTAGAGTGCGGAATCACTTGCCAAAGATCTTGAGATGATGCCTTGCTGCAAGGGGGTACATGGTGCAATAGCTTCAATATCGTCCACTTTGCAACGAAGAACCCGGGTGACCGTACCCAAATGCCTCTGTCGACAGGCAGAGATGACTTGTTTAGCATCAGCGACCTCGCCAGCTGATCCATCTGTAGATGCAGCGAGTGCTTTCGTCAATCTACTGATGGTTGAATTCTTCAGGACAGTCGCTACTTGCGCGTTTGAGAAGCCACTTGTCTTGAGCTTCCTGGTGAATTGAATAGCCGAGATGGAATTGAGTCCAAGAGTGAAGATGTTGGATGAGGGCTTGAGGTCATTCTCATCAATCTTGAGTAACTCGGCGAGAACTCGAGCAATCTTGTGCTCTGCTTCACTAAGAGACTGTTGACCATCTGCTTGTGCAGCATAACTCTGGATGGCGGTAGTGGGCAAGTCAGCATAAAGCTGACGAAGAAGCTTCTCTTCCACTTTGTTGTTCACAGACAAAGGAATGCGCTCGATTGGCAGAAAGTGTGTAGGAACCATATACCCAGGCAAGCGTTCTTCGCATGCAGTGCGTGCTGCTTGGATAAGATGTTTGGTTGACTCTGCAGGACATAATTCTGGTTTGCCTTGTTTTCTGGACTCGTTGATACCGATGAAAGCGATAAGCTGGTCCTTCTGTTGTTTCGGGTGCTTGGCGACAACACAGACAGTGTCTTGAATATCTTGACAACCCTTGATCACAGCTTCAATCTCATCAATCTCAAGTCTTTGTCCTCTGAGCTTGACTTGGTTATCTTTGCGCCCCAAGAAATCGATTGAACCGTCGTGGAATAGACGAACAAGATCGCCAGTCCGGTAGACTCGCTCACCGAAAGCATCCAGGTAAGGGAAACAATCTGCAGTAAGCTCGGGACGATTCAGATAGCCCTTTCCTACAAGATTTCCGGATATACAGAGTTCTCCCACAGCGCCCCGTAAGACAGGAGTTTGAGAGCCAGGTGCCAAAACGTAGGAGCCAACGTTGTCAAATTGCCAGCCAATGTTGGAAGGCTTTCCTTCTTTTGGAACGGAAGGGAAGACGGTCACGCCGATAGTGCATTCTGTAGGTCCGTAGAAGTTGAAAAGACAGCCAACGTCTCCCCAGGTGTTGATCTGATCTTGCTTGAGCGCTTCTCCACCGGTGATGAAGACACCTTTGTGCAGGCTAGGAACCAAGGCAGGATCAAGGAGCCTACCAAGGGATGGGGTCAGATCAAGGTGAGTAATCTGCATGGTATCGATGAAGCCCGCAATGTCTTCCAAGATCAAATCTCGAGGAGCACATACCAGACGCATGCCGACGATCCATGTCCAGAACTGTTCTAGAACCGAGACATCGAAATGATATGAGGCGAACTGTAGCCAGCGAGACTCGTCTGTCCATCGTCCCTTGAACAGGCGTTTGAATGCCATGACCAGTTGAACGGCGTTACCATGGGTGAGTTCACATCCTTTTGGTGTACCTGTAGTTCCAGAAGTGTACAAGACATAGCTGACAGAAGAAGGAGACAAATCCTTTACTGGAACCGCTGAAGATGACAATTTGTGTTTATTTTCCAGATTGATTAGGTCGATGACATCGCACTGAGTTGAGCCCATTAGCTCGGAGCGGATCGACTCCGACGTCAGGAGAACTTGAGCATTGGAGTCTTGTAAGATGAAGGCTTTGCGGGCTGCAGGTGCCGTAGGATCGATAGCACAGAAGGCACAGCCAGCCTTGAGGATGCCGTAGAATGCAAACGATGCTTCTGGACATTTGTCGAATGAAGTCGCGATGATGTCGCCAGGCTTTGCACCCCGGTCAACTAGGAGATGCGCAATCTTGTTCGCCTCGTCATCCAGCTGGCGGAAAGTCCAGCGTCGACTTGAAATTTGACCGTCTTCTAGACCGTCTACAAACTCCATCGCAAGGCGGTCTGGGTGGTCTTTGGCAGAAGCCTCAGTCATTTCATGCAGATACTGGAAGTCTGTCGGAATGGTAGGGTCTTTTGGAGGAATGATAGACAGCACCGACCTATCGGGCGTGTCCTGGAATTTCAACAAACTGGCAATGATAGATTCCATCTGTTGTAATATAATCTTTCCTTGCTCAAAAGGTATTTGAGTAGGATCGGCTGTCAGCCGAAGACCAAGACGATTTTCATTGAGTGCTTCCATCTCAATGGAGACAGCAAGCTCAACCGAAGCCTTCTCGCGGACAACCTTCCACGAGAAAACAGGAGCATCATCGTTTATAGGTCTTTGATAGACAAAGAGAGAGTCGAACAACGCCTCGCTTGGCAATTCAGCGAACTTCTGGATGTTCGTCAACGGCGTGAACTGAAACTTCTGAATGCTGGCGTTATATGACATCAGATCTTGAAGAAGTTGCGTGTCCTCTACTGCAGTGTTGCTCGAGACAGGGAGGGTTGTGATGCACGGGAAAGCAGCATCCATCGTCGCGGGAGCGGTACGACCAGAGAAGACCACCCCGAAGGTCACTTGCGATTCTCCAGTATATGCGCTCAGCAGTCGGGCCCAAGCGGCTTGGCCGACTGATTGCATTGAAACACCAAGATCTCGACAACGGGCTTCTAGCTTGTCACGCTGAAGTCCAAAGACCAGCTCGACATTGACAGCCTCTGTGCTCGAAGCTCTGATCGGTGTCAGGTTGGGCATGCGAGTCACCGGAGCACCGCTGAGTTTCTGCGACCAGAAGGCACGTTGTTTATCCAGGCCAGCCTGACTGCTCGAAAGGATGTGACTCAAGGCGCTCTCGATTGACTGTCTTGCAGCGACAGAGCCATTGGAAAGAGCAGATTCAAGATCGGTCATGATCAAGCGTAGACTCTCTGCGTCGAAGATGGCGTGATGTGCAGAGAACTGCAAACATAATTTGCCTTCGATTTCAAGTAAGCTCCATCTCCATGGAGGCAGATGAAGGTTGTCCTTGACAGAGTCTGAAGCCGTCCTTTCCCGATACTCGAACGTTGACTTGTCTGCGGAAGAAGCCCGAATTTCGAGTTCGTTGACATCAAACTTATCATAAGTCAACATCACGAAGGGATGCTCATGGTCGTCAGTGTCGATGAACCCTGTCCGCAGTATCTCGTGTTGCTCGAGAACCTTGGACCACGCGAGGCCGAGCTTCCGGGCATCGATCTCTGCCTCTACTGCATAGAAAGTATGGTTGAAGTACTGATGACCATCAGAGTGTGTGTATTCGCTCAGCATGCCAGATTGCAAAGGGGTGCAGGGTCTTATGGCAGACACTCTACCAGAAAGAGCCTGATGAGTCTCTAATGCAACATGGCGATGGCGTTTGTCGAATGCATCAAAGTCATATGCAGGTGTGTCGGAAGTTGGGGTGTGTGATCGAGTCTGAACAGCTGATGCCAACTCAGAGCACGACGGGCCCTCCATTACATCGCTGGCTTGCACTGGGAGTCCTTCTTTACGAAGTCGGTTTGCAAGTTGGATCGCACTAATGCTGTCCAAGCCAAGCTTGTAAATTGTTGTGTCCCTTGAGATCTGGTCCTCGGGAGCAGATGACACGGCAGAGAATGCCGCACGGATTCGCAGCTCAAGTGCCGACCAAGACTCGTCGCTGGAATGGCCAGACTTGGTCTGTCGTTTCTGCCGAGCAGCCTCTACAGACCGCATGTATTCTTCGTCTGGCTTCAAACTACCAGCTACCAGATTTTTGTCGAAATCAATGAAATCAGAAACGTCGCTAGAAGGGTATTTTATGCAAGATGAAAATGCAGACAAACACGCTTGATGAAGATTAGCAACAACTTCATCGTCAAGATAACTCCTGGTGTGTGTGTCAGCTGTGATGATCACTCTAGGTGACAAAAAAAGAAGAAAAAAAAAGGATATGCTTGGACTCACCGATTGAAATGCAAGGAAAGGGTATATGATTCGCTAGTGGGCATAAATTCGACGATGCAAGGGAACTATACCATGTTAGCCAGAGTGTGAACTTGGTTCGCCATTCCAAGTACTTACATCCATAACTCCCGTTTCACCTTCCGGAGCCCAGATGTCTGTGTCAAGATCTGTAGAAGTCTGCTGCAGAAGGACAAGAGAATCGAACAACCGCTGTCCGTTGGTACCCGCTTGTGCTTGGATACGACGCAAAGGTGTGAGTTGGTACGGCAGAATTTCGATATTAGCTTTCTGGAGCGCTTTAATGAGGCTTAAATTGCTTCGGTGCTTTGCCAAGTCTGCGCGAAGGGGAATGGTGTTGAAGCATGGTGCGACCAGAGACTCAATACCATCGACAGGCACGCTACGTCCACTGACCACATTGCCGAAGCAGATATCCGAGTGGCATTGCGATGCGGACAATGTCTTCGCCCACATTGCTTGGACCAGACTTAGCATGGTTGTTGAGTGTTTTGTCAAGAAAGCTTCCACTGCATCACGCGAGCAGTCAAGGCTGTCAGTGATATTGCCGAAACTTTCTCTTGGGCTACTGGTGGCTAAATTCTCGAATGGCTTTGGGATGAGTCCTTGGAGCTGATCCCTGAAGAATTCATCTGCTTGTTCCACACTCGAAGAAACCATGAAGTCCAGGAAAGGTTTGAATGAAATTGGATCGGAAAGCGATTGGTCTTTGTATGACTGTTCAACTTCGAGCAGAAGGTTGGACATCGCATTAGCATCGTAGAGAGCGTGATGCATGTCGAGCAAAAGGTAGACAGTGGAGTCTGCCTTATAGACCTGGATCTTCCAAGGTGGCAAGAATTCGTGAAGAGGGTCTCCATGCTTTTGTGTAGACTCAAGCAAGGCTGAAGGATGATCGGGGACGGTGTCACACTCTTCCCACGGCAACGTCCATTCTGACAGTACAGCTTGCACGAAGGGGAACTTCGAGTTTTCAGTCATGAGGAAAGTCGTCCTCAAGATACTATGCCTTTGCAACATGATTTCCCAACACGCTTTCAGTTTATCTACTGAACCGTGAAGACGGAACAGGGTTTTGTTTCTGTACGCTGAAGATCCTGATGTATCCTTTGCTGATAGCATTGCCTCTTGCAAAGGTGTGCATGGAAGTACCTGTTGCGCAGTTTGACCGTGCTCGCGGAGTTGCGATACCACACTTTCATGGAGGTCTGAACCAATAGCTGTCTCACAGTTTACTGCAGCATGCTCGGTATTTTGCTCTTCAATTTTTGGTCGTGAGTCCTGTAGATGTGAAGCCAGCTTGGCAACAGTAGGCCTTTTCAGAATTCGAGATACGTCAACTTCATAGCCGTACTCACTCCTCAGCTTCGTTGCAAAACGGATTGCTGACACAGAATCGAGTCCTAACGCAAAGAAAGAGGTAGAACGTCCGATTGAGGTAGATGGCGTGCGCAAGGTGTCGGCAAGTGCTGCAAGTACCTGCTTCTCTGTGGCGGAGAGCTCACTGTTATCACCCTCGTCGTCGAAACCCTGAGAACATGCACTCAGAACATCTACACCAAGTTCTGAGGCATCCTTGGCGAGTCGTCTTCTATCGATCTTGCCTTGTAAGGTTTGAGGAATAGCAGAGACAGGTACTAGCGCATCGGGAATCATGTAAATTGGTAGATGTTCGACGAGGTGCGCGAAAATTGTGGCTATAATCTCCTTCAACGAGTCATCTGGCTGTAGTATTGAGTACGTATCTTTGGAGTGACCACTTGGGATCCAGAAGGCCATCAAACGTTCATTGTCTGCAGACTTGATAATTTCGATCGCACAATTCTGCACGTTTTGGACTTGGAGGAGGCATCCAGTGATTTCACCAAGCTCGATTCTTTGCCCACGAATCTTTCTTTGATCGTCAGTGCGACCTTGAATCAAGATAGTTCCATCAGGCAGCAGCCGACCGAGATCTCCACTGCGATAGATGCGGCCATAAGTTGGATGGTTGATAATCTTGCTATCTGTGAGCTCGGGCATGTTTTGATAGCCAAGGAATACCTGCTGGCCACCAAAGCAAAGTTCACCAAGGCCGCCAAGGGGGACCAACTGGAAGTCAGACTCTTGCGTCAACACGAACGCAGACGTGTTTTCGAATGGTGGACCGATATTGTTGATGACATGATCATGTTCCACTGCTGGGTTCACCGTACAAATGTTGGTAGTCTCAGATGGACCGTAGCCTTGATAGAGCCCTTTGCCAGCCCAAGCATTGTGAACCTGGTGAGTGACAGCCTCTCCAGCAGTGACAAGAAATTGAACTCTCGGTATATGAGCTGGGTTCGTCAATGCCGCTACAGTCGGTGTCATGGAAAGATGTGTGATAGCGAGTTCGTTGATCGCATTCTCAAGATCACGGAACAAAACGTCCTTGGATGCCGAGCACAGGCACATGCCGGTGTACCAGGTAAAAAAGATCTCGAACACACTGACATCGAAGGCTTGGTTACACGCTTGAAGCAATCTGGATCCCTTAGGGACGGAATAGATCTTGCTCAAGGCTTCAAGATTACTGAGTATGTTCTCTTGAGTTACCAGAACTCCTTTCGGCTTGCCTGTAGTGCCACTGGTGAAGACTGCGTAAGCAATGTCTGTGGGCTCGAAAGCAAGCTGAGGACTTGTGCATGACTGTTTAGAGGAATCAGCAGTAGTGACATTGATTACATGGCAACTGCTTATGTCGGTAATCATGTGTGCTGTTGTGGAGTCGGTTAAGCAGAACCGCACATTCGCATCTACGAGAATTTGGCTGATACGAGCTGGTGGGGTCTCCGGAACTAGAGGTAAGTAACCACAGCCTGCTTTGACGGCAGCAAGAATGGAGACATAGAGGGCAACAGACTTCTCCATGCAGATGCAGACAAGCTCATTGGGCTTAGCACCTTGCGAGATAAGATAATTGGCTAGCTGGTTTGCTCGAGTGTTGAGTTCGCCGTAGGTCAAACCGTCGGTCGTCGAGGTTCCCTTACGAATATCCTGAGCGAAGATTAAAGCCAGGTCATCGGCCCTCTCAAGAGCATGATTCTCAACAAGAGATCCAAGTCCGGCCTTGTACGTGAAGAATTGCGGATCAGGGTTTGCGACCGACAAGACTGAGGTAGGAAGCTGACTGCTGAGCTCGTTCATGAAGGTCTCAGGTCGTGCCACCACGATCTTGACCAAAGCGTCGAGCTGTTGCAACAGGATCTCGACATGCTGTGTTGGTAGAAGGCTCGATTGGTATGTGGCCTTGGCTTTCACACCATGCTGAGTGGGTTCGAGCTCTAGGGTCAGGTTAAACTCCAGATAGTCGTGTGCCTCCACCAGATTCAGCAGCGGTTGAGCTCGTGAGTTTGATCGAGCAGTCTCCTGCCACACAAAAATACTGTCAAAGAGAGCTTCGCCTGGATTCACTCCGCACGCCTTCTTGATATCTGCGAGAGATGTCGTACTGTGTTGCATGATGTCTCGGTTATCGCCCTGGAGGCGACGCAAAGCATCAACAAACCTTCGGCACTCCACGGTGTTGATACGTGAAGGAAGAGTCGACAAAAGAGGTCCGACCATACTTTCAACGTCGACAATAGGTAAAGTCCTTCCAGAGAAGACTGTACCGAATACCACGTCCTCTGTACCCATGTACGAACCAAGGAGGACAGCATACGCAGCTTGGAAAAACACATGTGAACTGCATGAATATGTCTGCGCAGCTTCACTTAGTGCTTGTATATCCACCTTGATGAAATGCTCCGCACTTCGAAGGGCCTGTGAGGGTATCGATTTGGGTGACAAGTTAGGCAAGCGGCTGGGAGTGGCACCAGACAGATGATCTCGCCAGAAGTCGAGATGTGATGTCTGGTCTTCGTTTCGCTGAAGGCTAAAGAACTTGTTGAGGGCCCCGAAAGATGGTCTTTCTGGTATCTCCTTGCCCTGCAACAAGTCGTCCAAGTCGTCGAGAATGACTTCCACTGACCATTGATCATACAACGCATGGTGTATGTTCACAATGAGCTCCAAGCCAGTATCAGATCTCCTATATTGAAACAGAAGTGGTCGTAGAAGCGTCTCTTGATCCGTGATAGACCATCCAGAATATTGTGACTCGGCACATGCAACTTGAGAGGCAGCGATGCTCTTCCATACAATCTGAGCGTAGGAGCAGTGAGAACTTGTAGATACGCAAAAGCCAGATCTCAAGGCAGTGTGTTTCTCAGCTAACGTGTATAAAGCTTGACGCAATCTCTCGAAAGGGATGGCTGAAGCCACTGTGAAACGGAGCTCGTTGCAATATGCTTGAGGTTGCCTTGCTGTTTCGACCAACATGGCGTCTTGAAGTGGCGTACATGGAAGAACATCTTGTATGCTGCTTACAGCTGTTTCAGATTCTAGCGTTGCTTCAACATTCGATCTTAGCTCGTGGAGAATGCTTTCCCACTCTCGGGCATCATTCTCGTGAACACCATTGGAAGAAGCCTTGTTTTGGAGGAGCTGATCAAGGGCAAGCAAGTTCGATACCGAGAGCAATTCGAGAGCGCTGAAGCCAGCATAACCTTGCTTTCGCAGCTCAGAAGCGATTTGGATCGCTCTAAGTGAATCCAGTCCAGCAGCGCCGAGGTCGGTGTTATGGTCAATCGGAGCGCCTAGCACGCTCTGTATTGTGCGCGCTACATTGCTAGCAATTTCAGATACGTCAGAAGGCTCCGCTGATTTCTGGGGGGCCTTCGAGCTGTAATCGCTTCCCAGTTTCTTCTTGTCAACCTTGCCTGAAGGAAGATAAGGGAAGTCGTCAAGTAAGACGATGTCGTTAGGTAGCATATAAGCTGGAAGCCACTTTTGACAAGCGCTCTTGATGTTTTTCGGAGCAAGTTTGTCGGAGTCGCCAATGCAAAACAGGATCAAAAGACCAGATATGACGCTTGCAACTACTGCGTGACATCCATCAGCCTTTGATGCAGCGTGCTCGATTTCTCCTAGCTCAACACGTTGACCTCTCAATTTGACCTGACCACTTGAGATACGTCCATGGCATTCCAAAGTGCCGTTGCGATGGAGACGAGCTTTGTCACCCGTACGGTAAAGATTACCATACTTCGGATGGGATACAAAAGCAGCCCTGGTTTGCTCATCTCGATTGAGGTAGCCATCCGCTAGCTGATATCCACCTACAACGAGTTCACCAATCTCGCCTATTGGCAAAATTTCAATCTCGCTGGCATGCTTAGGAGATCCTGCTGGCTTTACGATGAAACAAGAAACTGTGTCCAAAGGGATTCCGATTGTGCCAGCAGGCAGATCTGCCGCAAAGTCTGGTTGCAGGGTACAGTGGATGGCGGCCTCAGTGGGACCGTACATACCGTAAAGGATACCAGGCCGATCGTCTGAGCCGCCAAATTGTTGAATGACCGGTGTGTTGAGCATCTCACCAATTGTGAGGAGCGTCCGTAAGGTAGGGACATTGTCCCTCGTACGAACAAGACTAGCAGCGACTGATGGCGTGAGCTCGGCAGCATCTATGTTTAGTGAAGTGATTGTCCCTGGAAGATCACCAAGCAGGCGACTGCGTTCAACAGAGACAAGTGTAGATCCACGATACCATGGGAAGAAGATCTCGAACACACTGACGTCGAAAGTTGGACTTGCAAACTGAAGAAACCTGGAGAAGCCTGGAATAAACCGATTATGTGCCAGAAGGGATTGTGTCACTGCCCGATGTGACAAACAGACCGCTTTCGGCAGACCAGTACTACCCGAGGTATACATGATGTAGGCGAGAGAGGAAGTATCAGGACAGACCAATTCCTGCTCGAGCGTTTCTGATGTGGTAAGGGAGTAGGACCCTGACTGTTCATCGTCCACTGTAATAATGACAACGTTCTCCAGCTCTGGAAGTCTCGAACGCATGGCAGTAGTCGTCAGAAGAATGTTGGCCGAAGTATCCTGCAATATAAACCTCAGTCTGTCTTCTGGCACATCCAGATTCAGAGGACAGAATGCAGCTCCTGATTTGAGAATCGCCAGTTGCGAAATGTACAAAGACGTGCATTGCGGGATATAGATGGGCACAATTCCAGGTGTCTTTTGTGAGACTCGACGGCCAACCTCCGTGATTCGCAATGTTAAATCTGCTGCTTCTCTATGCAAGTCCGCGTAGGATAATGTGCTCTTCTCACCATCCGCGTCTAAATATTCGAGAGCAATGCCGGGAGTTTCAGGACCTGATATAAGTTCGTGAAGCAGCCCGGGACCTTCCAACTTGGTTGGTATGGGGTTGAGAATGGACAATGTCTTGTCCATTTTGAGCGTTGTTTCGTCGATCGAGAGTGTTCTTGCTGGCATATTATTGATTAAGTATGTAGGTCGTAGTCCATAAGTCTATGATAGAAAAGGCCAGCAATGAGATGTGTTTGTCATATCAAGGTAAGATGAAAATGGCAAACAATGTATTCAGTAAGAGAGCTAGGAGGTGTGATCGGTAAGGCAGGATTCTTGCAAGTCGATTTTGCATGAACTCTTGTTCCGACGGCGGCATGCTATTCAAGTGTTAGACCATGTCGACTCGTGCAGTCACACGAAATCTACACGAGGAAAAGTCGACCGACGATCAAGGACTGACGACTTCAATCACAACCAAATTAAGCCCGGCACTAGCAAGCTTAGGGCAGCGTGCGTGCGCTGTGGCAGACGGTGGAAACTGCCGAGGTCGGCGGGCAGCAACTTCTCACTCAAACTTGCTCTTCGCGCGTGCGGAATATCGATAATTATTTGTTGTCGTATGGGTTTACGGAAGCAGTCATCATCTGGTAGCTAGATTTGAAAATTGGCCTTCGAATGAGTGATATCCATCCGGTATCCGGCATGTTAAAGAAACGAGGCCACGCGGAGCAAAGTCTGGAAGATTTCAAATCGTCATGATCCTGCATGACGATTCACAGCGAAAGTCGGGCAGCCAACGGCCACTCCCAACTGAACTTTGAACTGGGCAGCTGCCAGCGCGTCTGCATCGCTTAACATTTCTACTGTTGCATTGTACATCTTCATGGGTAAGAAATTTTTACAAGGGTTCTGAGTTGGGGGTAGGGGGTAGAGCGCCAATTTGCTTGGAAAAAATTTATCTGATTCTCAGCCCCTCATCTGATAATGATAATCTAAGCGTTATGACGATCGTCGCTAGCAGTAGTTAGCCGCTGACGACAGAGTCAGGTCGTGCGGATCTGATACCGTGTCTTGGCTACTCACCGTCACGAAAACCATGCTTCCAAACGAGAAAGTGATGCTTCAACGCTTTCTTTAGTCCAATGATTGACAGGTTTCAATATGTCACTGTCGTCAGTCCGACACGCTTGCTAATAAGCGGCCATTTACGCGTCGTAAAATGTTTCCGACCTGCCGAAGTTTGAGTGATCGTCGGACATGATGATGGGCAAGGCAACTAAACTACAGCGTGGATGTGCCCGTGGATCCTCGGGTGTCAAGTCTCAACACTGCACGTTCTTGGTTCAAAAAACTTCTCCTTTACCATGATTTGCACATGGTTTTGCTAACCAATCCACGTGTTGGCCGTATACTCTGAGGTGCTGTCATTTTACGAGTACGGGTGGTTTGGAGGCTTGAAGTTTAAGGTGGCTTCTTCTACAAAAAAGGAACTTCGTTGCCAGAGAACCTCCGCACGTTTTGTTTGAAAACGCCATTCAACCTGCACCACTTGAAAGAGGTAACCATTTACAATAGTGCCTCACATCACGATGCTCTCTGCCAATGGCAGGCGCAGGCGGTCAGGCTCGTCTGACCATGGACGACCAAGGCCTTCGATGGCCAACGTCGAGACAGAAGGCAACTTCGAGACCACTACTATGAATTCTGCGCAACCGCGATCATGGCATACCAACTTCGTCTTCGTTTCTCGCAAGTTGCTTCAGCAGATTCTTGGTAAAAACCCATTCAAGAGTTCATACGTGGATCTATACAAGGTTGTCAACGACACACAGTCGAGATTAATTCTATGGGCTGGTATCCTACTGGCGATAGCCGCCGGCACTCCACTGCCCATTATTGGTTACATCTTCGGGCAGATTATCACCTCCTTCCCACCTCCGGAACATGTCCTGCTTAATAGGCTATACGAACTCATCGGTGTAGCTTGCGGTTACTTTATCGTTACTACTGGTTACGCAATCGCATGGGGCTTGACTGGAGAAAGGATCTCACGTCGCTTCCGAGAAGCCCTTGTTGAACGCCTGCTCGGTCTCGAGCAAGCGTACTTCGATATCAATGATCCGGATATCACCAATCTCTTGACCGAAAAAATCGAAGCGATACAGATAGGAACATCCGAAAAAGTCGGCATCTTCATACAGTCGATCAGCTATTTCGTTGCTGCCTTTGTTGTTGGATTCATCTTGAATGCCAAACTCACTGGAATATTGTTCGCTGCTGTCATACCTATCATGAGTCTGATCGTTGTGATTGGTTCCTCCAGAGTCGCGAAGTATACGAAAGCAGCCGCCCAGTATAGTGAGGCTGCCGGAAGGATTGCTGAGAGCGCCATTCATGCTGTCAAGGTCGTGCAAGCTTTTGGAATGGCCGACAATCTCAGCAAAGAACACTATCGCCTGCTCAAATTGTCTGCAAGATACGCCATTCGAAAATCTATCTCTGCCGCGCTTATGCTTGGCATGGTCTACTTCACTGCCTATAGTGCCAATGCACTTGCTTTCTGGGAAGGCTCACGATTGGCTGCGGAATCAGGTACAGACAATGCTGGTACTGTGTATGCCGTGGTCTTCTTGATCATAGATGCGTCATTTGTCGTTGGTCAATTTGGCCCATTTCTTGGTTCCTTTGCTACTGCTGCAGCTGCTGGCGAAAGCATTTACGAGATTCTCAATCAGCCACAATCAGAGATCAATGTCTACTCCGAAAGTGGACAAGAGGCCACCGAGGAAGACATGAGAGCTGATCTTAACTTCCGAGGAGTTACGTTCGTGTATCCTGCCAGAACAACAGCTCGTGCTCTGGATGAATTGAACCTGACGCTTAAAGCTGGACAGATGAATGCCATTGTTGGAACAAGTGGCTGCGGCAAGAGTACTCTTGTGTCTTTGCTTTTACGACTATACGACATATCGTCTGGCCAATTGACGATAGGAGAGCACAATATCAAGGACTTCAACGTGAGGAGTCTGAGGAAATACACGGCATTAGTCGATCAGGATTCTGTTCTGTTTTCCGGCTCGGTTCTTGATAATATCAGTTATGGACTTGGAGAACATCCATTATCCGAGGAAGTCGTTTTGGAGAGATGCACAGAGGCTGCCAAAGCTGCTAACCTGGACTTCGTCGACTTCTTGCCTCAAGGTATTCACACTCGTATCGGCAACGGTGGTTACACTCAGCTGTCTGGTGGACAAACTCAGAGAATTTGCTTGGCTAGAGCCCTAGTCAAGAAACCTGCATTGCTTCTGCTCGATGAGCCGACTGCGGCCCTTGACGCGAACAGCGAAAGACTCATTATGGATTCTGTGAAAGCCGTGGCCGCAACAGGTACAACAGTGGTCATGGTAGCACATCGACTCTCTACTGTGTCCGACTCGCCTAACATTGTGCTCATGGGTGCGGGCAAGGTTATCGAGCAAGGCAACCATGACGAACTCATGCAACTGGGAGGCGCCTACAACAATCTCATTCAGGCTCAACAACTCAATGATTCGGATGAATCCTCTGAAGAGGTTTCACCAGCATCCGCCAGTCAGATTGTCAAAAGAGAAGCCTCCAAATCTGAGGACACGTCCGCATCGAGTGATTCCGCCCTGATGTCCCCAGAGGTGAAGAAGGAAGAAACACCCGCCAAGAAGACTGGGTTCTGGAAACTCCTTCTGAGATGCCTTCGCCTGGCCAAACCCGACTCTCCAATCATCGCCTTGGGACTTGCTGCGTCGATTATATCAGGTGGTATCATTCTCGGCGAAGCCATCGTCTTTGGCAACCTCATCTCTGTGTTGAACAATACAGACAGTCCCAACTTCCGCAACAGAGCAGATTTCTTTTCTCTCATGTTCTTCATCCTAGCACTAATTGCCTTCTTTTCCTACTCTGGTAATGGATGCTGCTTTGGCATCGTATCCTCACATTTTGTGGCTAAGATTCAACATATCTCCCTCGCCAGCATTCTACGGCAGGATATGCAGTGGTTCTCGGGTCGGTCAGTGTCGTCACTCATGACTAGTCTAAACTCAGATGCAGGTCAACTGGCTTGCTTGTCTGGAGTGGCTATTGGTACCATCTTCACAGTAATTGTATCTGTCACTGGTGGCATTATCCTTGCCCATGTGGTGGCTTGGAAGATTGCTGTTGTCCTACTAGCTGCTGTTCCTGTCATGATCACGGCTGGTTATGTTAGACTACGCGTGCTTGCCCTCGCAGAGAACAGGCATAGATCCGCATACAATGATGCTGCTTCCATCGCAGCCGAAGCATGTCGAGGTATCAGAACCATTGCCTCCCTAGGAAGGGAGCGTGGGGTTTCTGAAACTTTCAAGGCTGCTATAAAAGAGCCGTACGACAAGGGAATCCGATTCACTCTCATAACGAATACGCTGCTAGCTTTGAGTTTCTCGATTACCTATTTCGTATATGCCCTTGCCTACTGGTGGGGAGCTAAACAAGTGAGAAATGGCAGCTACAGTGAACTCGACTTCTTCATTGTCCTGCCTGCCCTTCTTTTCTCTGCACAGAGTGCTGGCCAGATTTTCAGTCTGTCTCCAGAGATGTCTCGAGCTGGAATTGCTGCACGAAATGTGTTTGGGCTGCACGATCAGCAGCCGACTATCGCAGATGGTAACACCAAGCAGTCTCAAGTGTCGCCAAACTCAGAAAAGCCTGTCCCAGCTCTGACAGAAAAGACAGACGCCCCTCTCGGAGGCTGGATTGAATTCAAGGACGTTAGTCTGTGTTATCCGTCCAAGCCACAACACCCAGCGCTGCAAAACGTCAACATTTCTGTCAAGCCAGGCGAATTCATCGCGCTTGTTGGTCCTAGTGGAGCAGGCAAGTCTACTATTGTCTCACTTTTGCAACGCTTCTACGATCCAACAACTGGCAGCGTGCAGCTCGACGGACAGGACATCCGTGAGGTCACCGTATCACAGCACAGAGCTCGATTGGGGCTGGTACCTCAAGAGCCAGACCTCTTCCCTGGCTCCATCTCTTATAACATCGGTTTGGGTGCAGCACTAGGGCAGTCGGTGACACAAGCCGACATTGAAGAGATTTGCGCCAAATGTGGAATCCACGACTTCATCATGAGTTTGCCAGAAGGCTACAGCACAGAGTGCGGCACCAATGGCTCAAAGCTTTCTGGTGGTCAGAAGCAGCGCGTTGCTGTCGCTAGAGCACTGATTAGGTCGCCGGAAGTACTTCTTCTGGATGAGTACACTTCTGCTCTCGATGCTCATTCTGAGCAACAGATCAAAGAGGCCGTGGATGGAGCCAGTATAGGTAGAACTACCATTGTGGTTGCACACAGACTGTCCACGGTGCAACACGCCGATAGGATATTCGTATTCGACAACGGACGCGTTTTGGAGGTTGGAAGCCACGCTGAGCTTGTTGCTCAAGGAGGGTTGTATGCGAGTATGGTCAAGGCACAGACATTGGCTTAGTGTGTTGGGTCATTTCATGGAGGTTGCTGCTACACCATGTCGTTACATTCTGCATATTCCGATATTTTCTTCGGGTCAAACTAGCGAGGAGTTTTAGGAGGGATCAAAAATGGTTCCAAATTAGGCAGGTGTCATTTGAACAAAATACAGCGATATCGCTTCGTTGTTTCACAGAATTCAGGGACCCCCTACGAGATAGACACACCACAGTCTACAAGCCATGTATACAGATCAACTCATGTGCCCTGCTCTGAAATCCCAACAGAAACAGTGAAACGCGAGTTCTGTGCGCGATGGTGTGGTGGGACAGATTGATGGCAGGCCCGCAGTCTGTGCGTCCTTGGAAGCGGATCTGATAACTTTACTTCGGGAACCAGCGGTGACAAGGACAGGGATGCGGGCTCCGATGACGGCGGGCGTCTTGGCCTGATCGTAGGATCAGATTGTAAATGTCAAGACTGATATTTATGGTAGAGAAGAAGTGTTGGTGATTTGGCTTGTTCGAGTGTAGTCTGGCCTATGGACGGCAGGTCTTTGGACGTCGACACACACTTCTGTCAAATCGTGACAGAAGTCAATGAGAAGGCTGAGTTTCCGTGACAAGTGGGACTGTGGATACATCTCACGGGTGCCTTGCAGCTGCAGGTAGCCAAAGGTCCGTGATTCGCGCGGTGGTTCGACCCCACCATGTAGCTCGGGAATTGATCCTTGATCAGCCGAGGATGATCTGATTAGACTAATTTCATCTGATTAGATGCAGAGTTTTCACGCTGGCCGTTCGCACCACGCGAGAGCCAAGGCTCGATTCAGCGACCATGATGGTTTTGCTCGTGACAGAAGCTTTCAAGCACTGACGAGATGAAAACCCAACATGACATGACCCTGCTTGCCCTCGACCGAGCTTGCGACGACGAGGCGGGAACTCAGGCAATAGATAGAACCAATCGACCGCTGCCAGCGACATGTTTCTCCTCCCGCTCATGATTCTTTGCAATCGTCCTTGCCATCGTCTTTTTGTCTTGCCTTGTGTCCGTTTAACGATCCTGTCGTCATACACCAGTTTCAAAGTTAATGATTGCGTGGATAGGCTTTAATGGTATACGAACGGAAATAACGCAAGTAAGTCGTCAGACTCGTCACTCCGTGCTTCCGCTGGCTTACGCCTTCACCTTTTTTCTTTGGTATATTGCGAAGACCGCTGTATTCCAAGAATACCGTTTATGCATTTTCGACCCAACCATCCACGCAAGACGAGAAACACTCTATGTCCCGACTGACACAAATTCAAGAACAAGAAACAATACACGACACAATGGCACCTCACGCCGACATTCCAGAAATTGCTCTCGAGAGCGTACCAGAGCGCAATGGCTCCAGATTCAAGACACACCTCCAGTCAACACCACAGAACGACGTGCACGATGTAATCTGCATTGGCTTCGGTCCTGCCTCCCTGGCAATTGCAGTTGCCCTCCACGACGCGACCAAGCAGACGGGCAAACAGCCACCACAACTCAGAACACAGCCCAAGGCCGCCTTCCTCGAGAGACAACAGACGTTCGCATGGCACGCCGGCATGCAGATTCCTGGTGCAAAGATGCAAATCTCCTTCATCAAGGACATGGCCACCATGCGCAACCCTCGCAGCGAGTTCACCTTCCTCAATTACCTGCACGAGAACGACCGTCTGGTGCAGTTCACCAACCTCAGCACCTTCCTCCCCCGTCGCATTGAGTTCGAGGATTACCTACGCTGGTGCGCCGGCTGGTTCCAGAACCTGGTTTCATATGGTCAGGAGGTGGTCGATATCTCGCCTGACACGCAGGCCAAGAGTGCAGAGGGCGTTACAACGTGGACAATCACATCTCGCAACGTACACACAAAGGAACTCAGCTTCCGCCGCACGAAACGTGTTGTCGTTGCCGTCGGAGGTCACCCCAGGATCCCTGAGGCTTTCCCTCAACACCATCCTCGTGTCATCCACTCGTCACAGTACTGGACCCTCTCGTCTCGCATCTTCCGCGACCGCAACGCTCCTCTCAAGATTGCCGTCATTGGCTCCGGTCAATCCGCTGCCGAGATTTTCATGAACCTGCCCAGCCAGTTCCCCAACTCCAAAGCCTACCTCATGATCAGAGGTGCTGCCCTCAGACCCTCGGATGACTCGCCTTTCGTCAACGAAGTCTTCGACCCCGAGCGTACCGACGACACCTTTAGTCAAGACCCAGAGATCCGTGCTGCAGCCATTAAGAGGGACAAGGCCACTAACTACGGTGTTGTTCGTCTCGAGCTGCTGGAACACATGTACGATGTTCTCTACACACAACGCCTCACCCACGGCGAAGACGAAGAGAAATGGCCCCAACGTCTGCTCAACTACCGCGAAGTTGAGAGTGTGACCGAACTGCCCAACGATCACGTACGTCTACACGTCCGAAACGACACCGCAAAACACAGATGTCGCAAGAGCCCCACGAAAGAGACTTTGGACGTGGATTTGGTCATGATCGCCAGCGGATACAGAAGAGACTTCCATGAGCAATTGTTGTCCAAGGTCAGACCCATGATGCCTGGCGGTGACAAACCTGGTCAGAAGTGGACTGTCAACCGCGAGTACAAGGTTCAGTTTGAGCCCGGCACTGTCGCCAATGATTCTGGCGTCTGGTTACAGGGATGTAACGAGAGTACCCACGGTGTAAGTTCTCATCCTACGTTCAATCTATCATCATCACTAACATACCTTCTGACAGTTGAGCGACTCACTCCTCTCTGTTCTTGGCATCCGTGGTGGTGAAATGGTCCAGTCCATGTTCGGCGCCCAATAGAGGATCAGCACCTCGACATGACACCCGACTTCCTCGACACAGCCATTATTCTTCACGAAGGATGAAAGGAGAAAGAAACATAAACCACAATAATCAACAAGTATAAATAGTGTCAATAGCGATGGCGTTTGTTTGCAATGTACAAAGCCTTTTGGCATAGAAGATTTTACTTCTATTAGATACATATACATTTCCTGTACTAATATATCATGACTTTCATCTACTTTCCTTTCTTTCGGCTTGTGTTGTCGCCCTGTCACTTTCATCAAACAACTTTCGTTTGGAACATAACTCTCTCATTCGACAACCTCTACGCGAACACACAAGGACAAGAAAAGCGAACAATGGACAACCTGCAAAAACTGCCCCTCCGCCCGCGAGACGCGCTTCCCTCCTTTACTCCCATCAATGAACCGTTACCACTCCAGCCCCTTCAACCAAGAGAAACCTCCCGCCCCCTCACGAAAGCCAAACCTCCCAACCTACGCGCCCAAATCTTTGGTCAGCTTTTACCTCACTGACCCATCATCTCCACCCTCTGACAGCCAAACAGCAAAACTCTCACTCGTCGATCCGTCCTTGAAAGCAACGATCGTCACTTCAAATACAAATGGGGAGTGTTATGCTCATATCATCGATGAGAGTGAGAAGGTCAGGTACTCTAGTATGGCACAGGAAAATATTGAGGTTGCGCTGGAAGTTCTATTGACACTGGTTGAGGAAGATATCATTGGTTCGGTCAAGGTGGAAGACATGGAATTGGAGGTGAGCGAAGAGGAAGAGGAACAAAAGGAGGTGGTGGATTATGAGATGGAGGTTGACTGAACAGGAGTGGCATGGTCATGGAGAATACAGTAAGAGATGAAAACTTGCTTTACTTCTCGTACTCGATTCTGGCCCTCCTGTAGCCAAAGCACAACTTCGGCTGCTTCTCGATGAAGTCAAGGATTGCATCTTCCTTAGCGTTCTGGAAGGTGAGTGTGGTGTGTAAATCCCGCTTTTGTCCTTGAAGCTCAGCAATCGTAGCTTTGGGATATAAATCTCGAAGTGAGATGAATTTTCTTCAGGTCGTAGGGCGTTTGGCAAATTTCTTCTTTGCCCCCGTGTTTCCGAAGGTCGTCAGTCAGAAGAGTTTCCAGAATTGAATCTTCTCGCAGAGCCCAACCCTATTGGCCCCAACCCTATTGGTCCCAAGCCCAGTAGCCCAATTCTTCTACGCTCTTGCCAGACCGCAAGACCTCTGGCAGCGGAACGACTACAGCATAGTTGCCCTTTTTCTGTATGCAGATGCGACCTAATCTGACACAGGATTCGCATGCGCCAGATCGATCTTCATGGACTCTATATACCAAAGTGTATACTTTCTGCTGTACACAGATGGTGCCACAAGCCCGATCGATGACTGCTTCATTGAAACGAGCGTCATTGACTCTACCCAGAGATACGCCGGTCAGGAAGAATTCCTTATGGAGGTAGGCAATAACGACAGACGGAAGATTACGTCGATTGCTCAGATATGCGAGGATGTCGTCGGCAGTCCTCTTGGGGTCACACGCAGAATTACAACGGAACCGGGGACGAGGCTTTTGCATCGTCAAGCGTGAATCATGTTGTTGAGTGAGTTTTGCTTCCAGCCACTCCTTTGTTGTGGTGTCCAGACGGGCTTCCAGATCCTGGATCTTCTTGTCGGACTTTATCTTTTCTTCTCTCAGGTTGTTGTGATCTTGTTGCAGAGATGTGTGATCCTGTTGCATGGATTTGTGCTTTTGCTGCAGAGTTTGATGATTTTGTTGCAGATGTTCGTAATCTCCTTGCAGGCTTTGATGACTGATCTCTAGTTCTTTCGCAACATCGTTTTTTCTTCTCATGTTTTCAATGTCTTGTTTTTGATCCTTGATCACTTCATTTCTTTCGTCGGCCACAACCTTCCGACCAAAGTCACTCGCATCATTTTTGAGCAGGCACTTGATTTCGAGTTCCTGCATGTGCAAGTCTTTGTAGAGCTTTTTATCTTCGATATGTAGTTGTTTGGCGGCATCGATAGTGCTTCCCAACCTCTCTAACTCTTGTTGGTGGTGTTTGATTATCTCGTCCTTCTGGTCACATACGGATTTCCAAGCAGAGTTGAGGTTGTCGATTGATCGGAGGTACTTGAGCTCGGTGTTTTGAGTGCGAATGTGCTGATCTTGAGCGTATATCTGCTGCTTCAGTCTTTCGATCTCGGCACTTTGTTTCCTGAAGATCATGATGGGTGTGCGGTGATGGCAATGATGATGATTGTAGTGAGGGCTGTGATGGTGGTTGGCCGTTGACGATTTATGACGAGGATGAGAAAAATAATAGACGCTGGAAGGAGGATCAAAGAGAGAAGGTCGAACAGCGACTGCCGCAACATCTTCAAGCCGAAGAAGTTTTTCAACACGCGAGTGACGAATGTTTGCGTTCGTTGCCACGTTCCGGAAGATTCATGGTTGCTCACTCGCAGCTACCTGATAGGGAGTGAGATATCATTGACCATTCTTTCCACGCCACAACCAAAACTCTCCTTGACACACGCTCCCAACACAGACACCATTTTCAAGCTCTCAGTACCCCAAAGATGTCTTCTCAACCTGATGAGGTCAACATCCCAGGCCTGCACGCTCAGATCCTTGGTAAGCGAGCAGAATGTGGTGAAATGAATGATGACCACCAATACTGACATACCTAGCCAACCTGCATATCACCAATCCTGACATTGTCCAAACTGTCATTACCACTGGTTGCAATAATGGGGGAGCCTGGTATGCAATGTTCTGGAACAACGAGGGCAAAGTCGTCGATTGTGTTGGAGACTACCAAACTCCCGTGGCCGCTTTGCGTGGCCTGCTTAGATACACCTCTCGCGAAATCTACAAAGAGTGGCTCAAGGACGACTCTGAGTAGATCGCCAATCCTGCACTCAACATGCTGTGAGTTATAAAGATATTCAATGCAACAGGACCAGTAGACTGATCTTACTCAACAGTCATTCGCGTGGCGCATCCAGCATAATCGACAAAGCTTGTGCGTATGGTTTACGGACAGATTTGTTAGTTCACGGTTGTCCATGAAGATAAGAGATGAACAGGAATTGAGGCAAACTTGCATTTCACCCCTCCGCTCTATCCATTATCTCTCGCCCTTTCAACAATATATTTCTTCTGCAAGAATGCTCTTGTTGATAAGCTCTCCATGAATTAAGGCTCAATCCGTAGATCAATGAATTGTTGGAAGGCAGTACCGCGATGAAATCTTACCCCTGATCAGCCCCTTCCCAAACCAAACACGACCATTGTTCTCGAATCGCTCCTTCGTCTTTGTACACTCAGTCAATCCAGATGAAATACAATTGGCACAACAACCAAATCGAAAGAGAACATGAAGAAGTTGTCATATCTATAAAAGAATGCAAACAGTTCCATACACACCCAATAAATGCCACGCTACTCCCAAAGAAATATGCACAGAAAAAAAAAAAGAAATCCTATACAAGTCTTTTGTGGTCTATCACGCAACCAACTTCTCAGCAGCCTGCCTCAATATCCTAGCTGCACGTAGTAGTTGTCCCTGCGCATCTACCCATTTGCCGTCATACATTGCATCTCTGACAGCAGGGAAGTAAGCAGCTGCATAGCCATCCCAGAGCTGTGGGCCAAAGATGACGTGTTTGTATTGTTCTCTGCCAGGGACCTGGTTGGTTTCATGTCAGCGTGGCACACTCGGAAACGGGAGAAATAATACTTACACCGTAGGGACCAGCCTCTCCAGTATTCGGCAGATCAAGAAGGTCGGTCTCGAAATTAGCTACCCTTGTGTTATGTTCAATGCGCTGCAAAGCATACGCATTGGTTTCAAAGCCTCCACTGCCAGCAAGCACTTTGTTCGCCCAGATATTGTCAAATTCGTGGAACTCCTTCGCTTTGGCTACAAATACATCTACTGCTTCTCTGAGCGGTTGGACACTGAAAGGGGTGGTGTTGAGATCGATCTTGAGTTTTGAGGCCATCTTTTTGGCGTCAGCCTCGAGTCCGTCGATGATGGGAGTCATGGCTGCAGCATAGTCGTTGAGGTCGAAGGGTATAATAGGTCGATCTGCGATTTCCAGAATCAAGAGTGCCCAGACCGTAGCAAGTGTTTTGTGGTATTGAAACTCTGGATCTCCGTACTTGGTCATCCATTCGAACGTTTCGTAGCAGGAATGGTAGGGGTACCCATTTTCCTCTCCTTCAAAGCCGAAGTCGAGCGAAGAGGTGCCAGACATGTATTGGAAAGGCACGTAGTCAGATCCTGCGCCCAAGCCCTCGATTTGCTGATTTTGCTCATCGTAGAGTTGGCGAAGGGTGACATTCTTGTATGGATCAGCAACTCTGTCAAGGACGTGCATCAAGGCTTTCTTGTACAGCGGTGATCCAGCAACTCTGAAGTTAGGACCCGAAACTCCTACATCGACATTGAGGTATCCGACACCGTGTTTGCGCAAATAATCCATGTTATCTTCGACAAACTCGGTAGAACCAACAAAATTGTACTCTTCAGCGTCCCAAGAGACAAATTCGATAGAGCGGAGTGGTCGCCAGCCGAGTTTAATGAGGTCGCCAAAGATGGTTACGACCTCCATGAGGACAGCTTGGGAGCTTCCAGAGTCAACACTACCGAAACACCAAGCGTCGCGGTGAGAGCCGACAACCAGTTTTTTGCCTGGTGTCTCCATGCCTTGAACCAGACCATGGACGTTCCAAATCCTTTGTTTGGCGGTATGGAAGTTGTTGTTGACGAGACGAACTTCTGGAGAGTTTTTGTCGCCAGTCCACCAGTCGACATCGGGCACACCACCTTCCCAGTTACTAGAAGGAACCTTTTGGCCATGTCCTCTAAGGGCTTGTAGCAGGTGCTGAGCGTCTCGCCAAGCCAAGGGAAGACTGGGTATTTGAGGTAGTCCATAGATGTTTTCGTTGATGTCCTGGTGTTTGGTATCCTCATGCGAGGGTTGACCAGGTGTGAGAGGATCTCCAACAACCAGACTGGAAAGAGCGACAGAACCACGTTGTACAGAGTCGCGAGGTCTCCAGGGACCATCGGGAATAACGGGGCCTTTCAAAAACCCATCCTCCTTGGGGTCCGAGTAAATGAGACAGCCAGCAGCTCCAGCCATTTCAGCAGCCTTGACCTTCATGCCACGGTCTGCCTCTGTGTGATAATATCGTACCAAAACAACAGCTCCCTCCAGATCCACACCCATATCTTTTAGACGTTGGAAGTCTTCACGCGAACCTCCATTGGCATACACAAGATGACCAGTGACATTTCCATTCTTGGAATAACCATGCCAATTGAACGTTTGTTGTTTCTCCCTCCCTGAGTCTTTGAAGACCGACTCTTCCTCAAGCAAAGCAGTCCATCTCCTGTCTGGTGGGGATACGATTTCAACATTGCGACCATCGGATTCTGGGTAGTTCATGTAAACAAAGTATTCGTGCATCCTGACATCATCCAAGTTTTGGGCACGCCAGTTATCCTGGACCCATTCGGCCAGGAAAAAGTCGCCTTCAGTGCCAGCGACATGATCGTACGAGGTGATATACTCGAGGTATTCGGCAATGCGATTCGGCGATAACGAAGCCTGCTCTTGTACTCTGGCGCGCACGCTCTCAGGATCATAGTGTTGAGCCATATGACCAGCATTAGGTATGACATCAAGGGCGAAGAGAATGTATATTAGGGCAGCAATTGTGAAAAGACCGAACAGGCGGGCAATGACGGGTAAACTGAGACGAAACTCTTCAGGTATGGTAGGAAGGCGCTGGCGTAGCGACGAGAATTTTGGCATGGAGAAGCGGCGGAACGATGGTAGGTTGCTCCAGGTATGTGATAGCTTGCCGAACAGTTGACCTCGCCGCCGGCTCGTTGGTGATTCGGGCTCGAGTATCTCCATCTCTTCCATGTCTCGCCGTACTGCGGCTTCCTCGTCGTCGTCATCGCTTTCGCCATTCACCTCTGGTAGGTACAAGTCGCTGTCTTCGCTCGGGCGTGGTGACTCGGCGGTAGGTGCTCGATATGCGCCATTGCGGGCTGATTGACCGGGCTGTCTTCCTAATAAACCCTGTCGTTCTGTGTCGTCGCTTGTCTCGTTGACAGTGTTTGAGGATGAGGGCCGAGAGGATGTGGCCTCTTCATATGAAGGAATAGGGAGATGGGCATATTTCTTGTAAGGATCTTGGCCGCTCATGGCGTCGGCGACACGGGGGACAAGTTGGACTGTGGGCGTGTTTGCCTGTGGCGGAGGTTCAAAGGAGCGTATACAGGCTGCTTTTCAAAGTCGTGTATTGTTATGATATCATTCTGTTTATTTCGGTTCGTTCCATTCACCCCGGTCCTTTGGTCGTATTGTGCTGGCAGGGAAGCATTGGACAGTTGGTTTGTTCTATGTTCATCACTTATCGGCCTTGGGGCCAAGATGGGGAAGGGGATGCGTCAGCTTCCGTTGCTTCCATTGAAATCCTGCTCCACTTCAACGTATCATCCTTCGTATTCATGCGTATCCAATTTGATCAATATCTCACTTCTTGCTAACAATCCCACTTGCACAAACGACAACTCTGCTCAACACCCTGACTCCTAACCCAAGCAGCCATACTATTGCCTCAAATGAAAATCCAAGCAAAAACAATATACCTCGAGTCACGCTTGGCAGCTTCTCTTTCTCATCTGCCACTTCCTTTTTGACATCCCTCTTGCTTCGCCGCCAGCAGCTTTTCTTGCTCCTCTTCTGAACCTCCTTCTTCGACTTTGGTGTTAGCGGCGGTGCCTCAAATGTCTCTGCCTTTCTTTTCGTCTCAGCCATGCTGCTTTCGGCAAAAGCGGCAGCTAGAACAGCACAAATTGCGCTGTCCATCATGTACTGGCTCTGTAGCCTTCTGAACGAGGCTACATCAACTTCCAGCGTCTCTGTGCTCAAGTCAAAGCAGATGAGTTTTGGACATCTTGCCAGTGGTTTATCAGGATTCAGTGGCTGATGCAGAGTAATCTTTGCATCACTCTTTTTCGTCAAGTCGAAAGTACCATCAACGGAGACGGCAAAAGTTCCAGCACATGGATGTCGCAGCTCGTAGCTGTATTGTTCGACACCATAAGCGCTGACTCCCAGAGAAATGCGAACGAGTTGACAAGACTCATGCGTCTTGGCTTCGGCAACTGCATCGAATGCCAATTGTGCTGCTCGCGGTGAAGATGCTCGAGGATCATATTGTGCGATAGCGTTGGCTCTATGTGTCGTGGCTGCTGCTTCTAGTGCATTGAGTGCCGCTTGTTGCGGGAAGATGGTAGCTTCGTGTTTGGAGTCCTTTTGCAGACTTGCCACGTCCAACTGCGCAACAGGCACAATGACAGTTCTAGCAGGATGATGCCGGCGAACCGTGAGCTCACTCGAAGAATCCGAAGGAGAGATAGAGTACAAGGTACGACCCTCTCGTGACCCGAATCGTACTTCAGTCGCTGTCGAGCCGGACCCAATCTCATCTCGGTGCATGCTCAACTTGATCTTCTCCGAGTGATAGACCCCGTTTTGGCCACTGGCAGCATTCCATAGAGCTTGCAGTTGCGAGAGACCTGCAGCAGGCGTTGGTGAGGTAGGTGATGGCACATTTGCAAGAGTCTGATGATGGTATCTTGCATTGCGCTCAAGACTCGGTCGAGGCAGATGCTCAGTCGGGTAGTATCGCTGCTGCGATAATGGCAGACTTGGATCGTATTCTGGGAACATTGACTTGATAGGAGGCGAGATGACTTTTGGTTGAGTCGAGGAGCCACTATTTGACCGCACCAGCATTGGCCCTGAGAAGTCGGAACGTGTGTCGCTCGAGGTGGTCTCAACTGATATCTTACGAATAGCAACGGCCGGCCTTCTCCTGGTGCTCGCAGCTGCTTCTGACTTCGGAGAAGAGCTCAACATGCTGCTGTCGGGAGAGCGGGTTGAAGCAGGATTGGAAAAAGAAGGCCTTGCGTCTGACTCGGGTGATTGTACAGACGCAGGTTTGGAGATTTGAGGAGTAAAATGCAAAGCAAGTCCTCGAAATTTTCCTGAAGGATACGGCTTTGAGCTGAGTACAGGTGAAGGAGTGTTGCGTCTCATGTGAACATCTTCAGCCTGTCTCAGACAAGACTTTGGAGGAATCGAACAAACAGGCGAGGGAAAAAGTGACAAGGTATCGGAAGCCATGGTTCGAAGATGGTATTGTAGGCCTGCTACAATTTGGAATGACACAGACAATGCTAAATGATTGTTGGACCTACCGCTCGCAACTTATAACTATTTGCCAGCAAGACGGCCATGAAGTTGTAGCCGCCGGCAAATCGATAGTGTATGCATGATTGTAGAAATGCATATTCGAGAACGACTCATATGCAATGCACAAGCGTCCAGTATCACGGACAATCATTCATTGGATGACTAAAACAAGATTGATTGCGATGCGTTGCCATTTTTGGTTTCTTGAATAAGCGCCCTGCTCAGAAGTCGTGTGGAAGCGCTGGGGCTAGCAATCACGTCTCGACCCGCGAGACGCTCAAGATTGCGGGCGAAAAGTAGTTTGCAACCTCATTTCACATTGTCTTGTCCTAGTTGGCCAAGTCCGCTAGAAGTGATGATGTACCTCGAGATTGGCCGATGTTGTTGACGAGGTGGAAGACCTTTGCACTGACCCCTGTATGCCTCTTCTAATGTCTCCTTTCTCTCTGAACTCATTGGTGGGTTTCTTCTCTTTCTTCTCCTTTACATTCACCGTCTGTTCCCTTTTTCATGTTCGCATTTCTCTATGTGCGTTCTCGATGAGATATGAGACTAGTAGTAATAAATCTAGCGTTTGTTGAGAAGAACGACCGTTGCAGTTACGCTTCGCTCTACAGAAATGTACATCTAACTTGATGTAAGACAGGAGCTGTATCTCGATACAGCTATATATACAGAAGCAGTTGGATGAGTCGCTGACAGAGGTAGATCTATCAAGCTGGCTTCAGCCATCTAAGCTTGTGTGATCCTCTACTGGTTGTAGCTCCCACCGAATACAATCTTGGTACAGTGTGCCGCCCCATGTTACTGGGACGCTGATACCAGTATTAGAGCCTTGGAATTGATCAGTCCCGATGCTCCGATTTTCAGCATGATACAATGACTTACATGAGGAATATATAGATCCAAGAACTGTTTTGCACATATCCATAGCGTCAGGTCCCGAGAGATCCAGTGTTGGACAGCCCTTATCGTCGTCATCATTCCATTGTGCAGAGAGCTGGATTGGGTTACCACTACGAATGGACCCAGACTGTCCGTTGGGGAAGTAGAGATCACCCGATGAGGTGTTCTGCCCAGGGCTAAAAATCTTGCCCTGGGATTGCATGCTTTGACAAAAGTCGTTCACAGCTTCCACAGCAAACTCAATGGAGACTTCGTAAGTCCCGTCAGTTTCTGTGGCGACAGGCGCTGAATTACAAGTTGCAGTGCCTATCGACATTGTCTTGGATGCTTCAGTTGACACGACCGAAGACGTCGTTGTCGCCGTCGCAGCCGCATCAGCTGATGTTGTTGATACGACCGACGACTCTAGACTTGTGGATGATGCCGAATCCTGTCCCAGGTCATTGTCAGAAGTTGCTCCACCGATGGGGAAATCCGAAATGTCCCAGCCTGGAACCACACAATCTTCTCCCTCTTCCTCTTCCTCTTCCTCTTCCTCGTCCTCTTCATCTTCGTCTTCATCTTCATCTCCCTCGTCTTCGTCTTCATCGGCTGGCGGTGGAACAGGAATTATAGACGCCGTTTCTGCGGCTATAGCTGAGGTTTCGACAGATTTTGTTGTCGCATCAGTGGTACTTGTGGCCTCTTCGGTCTTGTCCGAAGGTTTTGTGGAAGTTGGCGTCGAAGACAATTCTGGCGTTGCAATAGGTGTAGGAGTCGGCTTGACACCCACGACATGAATATGAGGCAGACTCGGTAGATCCATCGTAATCGGAGGATTGATCTTGCCAGTATCAAAAGGATCTTCGATGCTCATGACGGGGTCAAGAGTCTCAGATAAGTCATTGATTGTGATTCGTGACCATTCAACTTTATCGGTGGTAAAAGGCGGGAACGTGATCGTCTTGCCATCTTCTGTAACGGGCTCCCTGGTGATAGTCGTAGGCGTCGGCAGTGTATATGGAGGCAATACCACCGAGCAAGGAACCGAGGTACATGTAACAACTGGTGAACTGACTTCCCAGACGTCGCTCAATGTAATGTATGAGCCATTAACAGCAGACAAAGTCGATGTAGTAGACGATGCCTGTGAGGAACCCAGTTCTGTCGCAACGTCACTGGAAGTCACCCTGGTACCTTCATCACTCGTCAAGACCGATGTGAACATAGGTTCAGTGGTCAAAGTCGATGTGAGAACAGTCGAAGTATTGCTCTGATCACTGTCAGTCGAGAACAAAGATGAAACATTCCTGCTGGCTACAGTAGTCATTGGGACAGTCGTTGTGCTATCGGTAGTTGAGTTTGTCGTTGACAGACCCGTCGTCGTGTTGGGCTCATTGGCGGACGTGCTCCAGCTGAATGGAAGATTAACAGGGGAAGAAGTAAGTATCGAAGTGATGAAGCCTGACGACATTCCGAATGGTAGCATGGTGGTATGGTTTCCGACAGGATTGGTCCAGAGTGAGGTCGAGTTGCCGGATGCTTGAACACTGGTGAAATTTTGTACAGTCTGAGTATTGTTGAAGCCATCCCTCCTGCTGTAAGGGTTTTGAGATTGATTTGGGGCAGCAGGAAGACGTCGGCGAGAGCTGGTGCCGTTCAAAAATACCTCGTAGACATATTGAGCATTCTCGAGTGATGATCCTCGTTTTTTGTTGGGAGCTGAGACCGTATATTGAACCCATGCCACTCTGGCGTCAGATTCAGCATTCTTCGTTCTGAGTTGGTACGAATAGAGTCCTTTCTTCTGCTTTGCGAATATGTTCTAGCTCTAGTCAGCGAATGGTCAGGATAGTCAGGGAAGGTATGCGGGATTTTGACCACATGTTATATCGGCACGAGATGATGAAAGCACCGTGGCGGTTCATTCTAGTAGCTAGGTCTGTGACGAGTGAAGGTGTACAAAGAACTGTGCAGACATCCATGATAACCTCTTACAAACAATGCCAGCTTCTCTTGAGATAGTGTCGTGGGAAGGAAAGAATTTGGGAAACACTCACCGATAGTTCGCTCAATGCTTTGGCTTGGAAATCTTGATCGCTCTTTGGAAAAGCAAAACGAGCCTCCTTTCGGAACTTTCTCAGCGCCACCTCACCTTTCAATTTCGCTTTCCGATACAGTAAAGCTGGACCAGGGTTATCAGACGCCCATCTGTCGAACCATTCTGTGTTTTTTCCACATGCTGAGCTCTGAGGTGCGCAGTACGTTGTGCCTGCAAAGTCCAGTCCGGCGTTGGCATCTGCACCTATTCCAATCCCGCCTTGAATCGTAGTCGCGAAAGGAAACTCATCACAAGTGTACATCAACCCACTTGGGAAATCATCATAGTCCGCAATCTGATAGTTGGTTCTCTCTACCATCTTCTTAGTGTCCTTGTCAAGTACTTTCTGTTTGCCCGATGGATATTTCAGAAGGTTGTGGATTTCGATATTTTGTGGGGTTACTGGGTCTCTGTTCATGTCCGTGACCCAGATTGGTGGCTGGTCCGGCTCAGGACAGATGTGTGTATCCTTCCAGTTTCCGGGACAGATGCCAGGAACTCCCTTTTTCCCTCCCCTGCGAGTGTTTGCTCTCTTATGATCGGAATCATAGACCAATTCCATCTGGAGGGTGCCTGCGTTAGCTCCAGGCTGAGTCTTTTCGACATTGTTGCAAATGGCTCTCGCATAATGGCAATTATACCAAACTGTGGGCGCTGGATTCATGGTTGCTACTGATGTCGATGGTTTTCCGTCCTTCTCAGACCACCAGGCTGTTCTGACGCCATTGTTAACCTCAACTCTGGTCCCACGGCTGTATTGGGCGCATGTGGTATGAACAAGCAAAGTCAACAGTAGCAATACCTATCACACATCGTTGTAAGAAGACAGGACTCAAGTCGAGACTGACACAGCGTACCGCAGAAGACCGGGAGTTCATGATCGCTTTGGCGAGCATTCTGAGAAGTCCAATATTGCTCGAGGCTTCAATGCTTCTGGTTCGAGTCCAATCATAACGATTATATATAGTGCATTACCTGTAGTAACAAATGGCGAAGGATTCAGGACCTTGAAACTGCTAGGGTGTAGGGCCGTCCGTAATCACTCCCATAATTTACACGGCGCCTAGTAGCAACTACCACTCTCGTTGAAAGAGCGAACATTTGAAAGAGACAGTGGCACCCCATGCACGTCTCGATTGGAAGGACACCATGGTCTCTTGTCTCGGTCTTTGCGAGAACCAGGTAACTGAAAGCAACATCCTTGCGAGTCAACGTCAAGCTCGACACTCATTGATGTAAGCCTGTCAAGTAGCCGCGAGGATGACCGAAGTTACCTGAGGGAGTAGAAGAATCACACCACTGCTCTGCACACCATGGTTGTATCTGGTGGTAACTAGTGTCGCATGAAGATGTTAGAGGTAAGGCGTTCTGCTCACTGAAACAGCATACCTAGTGCCTTATCCTTCGGAACAAGGGCTCAACTGTGCTTAAGCGCCCAGCATCTGGGCGTCGACTCGGCGGTGTGAGGACGGACCTGATGTACAAGACAGAGATCTCGATTGGCACCAAAGTAAGGTAACTCTCGAACCACAAGCCAGGGCTGCTAGTATACTTCACTATTGTGAATGAGTCAAGGAGCCCAGGAACCAATAAGATGTTGTTTGCGGAGCGCATCAAAATCCTCGCCATCGAGCTTGGTTTGCGAGCGCCACACGTTCAAGACTCCATCTGCACAGCCGATAAAGATGGGCCATAAACCTTCAAATGTCGAAAACACGTTGAACAGTCGCGATCGCTGGTTTGTTGAGTCTCGCGCGTGAGCCCGTAGAGGCGTGTTACGAATGTTGCCTCTTCAGTGCCCCTTCCGCCCATGAAGATGAAACGCTTGGCAAATTGACAAGGGTCTGCCATAAAACACACCTCGACATGGCACCATACTTAACTCATCCTTATTCAAATCTGATTGAATAACAGCGTTGATACAGATATGGCTTCGACTCTGACTCCAGAAATTCTACAGATAATATTCTGTCAACTGCGTGAGCATCACGGTCCGGAAGCCCTTCTTCCGTCCACGCTGGTTTGCCAACACTGGAGGGACGTTGGTTGCCGGACTCTTTATACACACATTGTACTCACGAACGGCAATCTTGCGCGCTTCCTTGATTGCGCGATCAACCATCCCGAGCACTTGACTGCGATCAAGTCGCTGACACTCAACATCCAGGCAATCGTCCTTCCGCGTTGGATTGAAAATGCTGAAATTCGAGAGTCTTACAGAAGAGATGGTCTGGAAGAGACAAGGGTGTTGTTAAGCCAACTTAAAACGCTCGCTGAAGTGGCTTTGCCAAATGCATCGAGTTTGAACACGTTCTCATTGTTTGTCTCCATGCCAAAAGTCGCCAGAAGAAGACCTCGCCTTGACTACATTGGCTTCAGGATCGACAACGAAGTATTTGGTCAATTACTGCGAGCACTACCGACAAGCTGTGTGAATCTTGAAGTCGATACCGATATGTCGAATTGGTCTCCCCAGAAGAAACCGCATCACGTCTGCTCAGATCTCTGGCATGTGCTGCCACAAATGCGCCATGTCAAGCTCCGTATGCAGTCACTTTGCAGCAGAATGCTATACATCAACCATGAAGATCCTGATGATCGAGCTACTCAGACCGACATGACTTGTCTCGACCAACTAGATGAGCAGCGTATTGTGAAGGCAGATCAGCTGCGTACGCTGACTATTTGCACCCGCTCGCGGAATGGTGCTGGACCTCTCTTTGTTGAATGCGGTTTTCTACAGGGAAATCTAGATCTAGGTGTCCAAGAGCCGTGGGGTCGCCCATCGCCTGGTAGAACACTAGCCCTAGCCGCAAATCTTGCCGCAACATACAGAGCTGGTGGTTTTCCAAAAGCCTTACAACTTGAGATATCCCAGCCATGGTTCGAAATGGAAGATCAGGAGAATGACCCTCAACGGAAAGAACGAGCACAAGTCTATCGCAACGTGATGTTGTTGCGTGATTGTATGGCGGACAAGACTCTACCACAACCTCTAAGGCGAATCGACGGAGATGGCGAAATGTTAGCCTTCTACGACAAGACTGATACCTGCATGGTTGGAAAAGCTGACGACTTGCTACAATATGCGGAATACTCAGTCTGGCGTGAAACATCGTATGGGGCTCGCATGCCTTGTTGCACCGACTCTGTACCTTCAGATGTTAGGCTTCAAGCCACACCATCTTTCATGTCGAGAGAGGAATGGCAGAAGCAATCCGACTTTGTCATGATTGGTTGGAGAGAGGGAGAAAATCACGGTAGAAAGGTTGCAAGAGTGGTGCCGCTGCCTGGTGCCGACGCGGGCTTCGAAATCGACAAGATGCCTTTGTTAGAAGGAACACAAATCGGTGGTCAGGTCATTGAGTACTTCGGAGGAAACCTATGAGGGACTTGTGAGAAGCGACTGCTGTGAGCGATTTGGAAACAACAGTCAGTTGACATGCAGAGATATCGACTTTACTACGAGTTCTAGATTCTGGCGAGTCCGCACGTGGATCAAACCTTGGCATACAGCAGCGTCTTTTGGATCTGTCAACAAAGAAACAAAAAGACACTTGGTTTTCTTTGTTCAATATATTTTCCAGGAGAGATCGATGTGACTTCTGGTCTTTGTTCTCCTTCTCTTGAGCTCGCAACTGCCGGATCCGGCAACCATACCTATTGTGCACCTCGAGTACTACAGATATCCTGCAAATTAGAATTTTTCACCATCATGGCAAGAGAAAAGCGTCCCCAAGCGATCATGCGCCCAGCTGCGACTTTACGTCCAGCCAGGCGAATGCGCCCCTTTGTCGCTGGTCCAGATGCAATCCCACTGGGTCTCATGGTCTCAACATAGAAACTCGGGGACTTCAACAGGGAAGGCTACATCAACTAACCTGTGAAATCGACAGCCATCGAACTCGATCTAGCCTTTGGATATGGTGCAATCATAAGACAAGCGGAGGAATAAGAGGACACTACCAACCTGGAGAGCCATACCATATTCATCCATGTCTCCAACGCAGCCAATGAAAAAACATGGATGAGGATGAAGATTGGGGAGCCATTCTGTCGTCTGTCGAGTTGGCTTTGCGGTTTCTGGATGATCCTGGGATCACACCTTTTTTCGCTGGCTTGGCAGGTAACAATGTTAGGAAGCTGGATGATCCTATACATCAAAAGACTCATAATAGGGAATTTGCCCAGTAGAATTTCGACAACACGGTTGGTAAGGAGAACAATACTGCTACTGAAAATGCTTCGTTCGCGATGTAGTCTGGTATACCGAGTATCCAGTCCACATGGGTTTCTGCAAGAGAATGTCTACAAAAAAACTTCTGGGATGGAGAAGTGGCTAGATACGGTCTCGCCGCTTGTCGTCCAGAGAGGAAGAAAGGAGTTAGGGGACACTTGAAGAAGAACGTAAAACGACCCATTGGAAGCTGGCTTGAGTCCAAAGTCGCTGGCTTTGCATCATCTGACTGTAGATTGTAGAAATCAAAAGTCAAGAGCTGCTGTCAAGGCCGATGATATTGACAGAAGTGATACAGAAGATGAGGAGGAAGATGGTTTCGTCATTAGAGGCAGGCACAAGAGGGCTGTTGAACTGGCTGAAGGTGATGAAGATGGTGATGTGCCGATGGCTGACGCTCTCTGAACACTTAGCAAGAGGATAATTGGTTAGCTAAACCCTCCTAAAGGACACTCTGGCGATAAATTTCTAGGACATCATGCCCAATTTTCTGTGTTCGTTCGGATGCTGCGATGTGGATGTTCGATCATCCAGAAATACATTGTCGATAATGTTCACGGTTGTTGATCGAGGAGCGTCGCAAAGCTTCAAGAAATCGCACAAGCCGCACAGCTGAGCATCTGCCCAGACCCCACACACTATTCTTGTTGTTGAGCAGAATTCCTCGGCTTCACTGAAAAGACTTGTACTGTCTTGACATCGTCTTTATGCTCACTTCGATGTACTCTGGGAGAGCAGTTTCTAAGAGTTGGCGTTGTATCTCAGGGATACATTGTTATCTACTACGCAGCCTCACATCCAACAGCCAGAGAAAGCCCAGCTTTCACATCTTCCGTGGCGCAATTGGCTAGCGCGTTCGACTGTTAGATTTGCTTCTGCGGATCGGCTATCGAGAGGTTGACAGTTCAAGCCTGTCCGGGAGAGCTCTTTTTTTTCACATTTTCCATTTCTAGCAGTTCTATGGCTTCTTCTTTTTTCTCTTTGTTCTACTGGATCTCTGAGCCTCCATTCTGAAAAATGGCTAACAGTCGAACGCACTAGCCAATTGCGCCACGGAAGATGTGAAAGCTGGGCTTTCTGGCTGCGCGCTGATGCGCACGCATTGTCGCAAGCGACAATGCAACGAAGAGACGTGGGTCTGACCGAGGTACCTATGAGAAGACTCAAGTATCTTCTCAAGATTCGGACCTCCTCCGTGTGCGAAAGACTGTCGTACTGTAGCTGATGAAATACACATCGTGTTTGTAAAGAACATGATTTCCACTGAGATAAGCAATTGTAAGGCCGTCTCCCTGGCCAGACTCATATCCAGAACAAGACTGTGCGTTTTGTTAGCTCACAATACACTTATAGCCAGGGATGAAGATGGGTTAATCGCGAGATTGTGACAGAGAAGGCCGAATCAACTTCATCACTCTTGCCCCGCCTTTGACGAGGTTGCATTCTGTTCGTATGCAGCAACAGCAAGAACGACGATCTTCGACATTGGCATTGGCACCTTACAACCGACACTCTAAACACCCACGAATTTATCCGTCTTGCACATGTATATTTGCCTTGCTTTCCCCCACGGAAGAATGCACACCGGGACATGTGTCCATCAGGAGGGGTAACTTTTCATGACCATCCACTAACAGGAGGCAACTGCTTGCCTATGGCTCCTTCGCCTGTGTCTTCTAACGTATGGGATCGGCGAGGTGGTGCGTGATTCATGCGTGCCTGTCACGCAGAGGACACGATGAAGTAATGGGTAGGTCTTGCGGACGATTCCTCTTGACGTATAAAAGGAAGTCGACCTTCTACCATGTTCGTCCAGCTCATCGGTACTGCTGTCACGATGCATGTCTCTGTTCTTATCGTATCTGTCTTGAGTGCTCTTGCTCAAGCCAGCCCTATCATCTCACGAGCATCATCATGGCCGCACACGCCTTTCACTACCTCTGGCCGTAACATGAAGAACAGCATCGATGGGACAGTCGTCTATGCCAGAGTCAACTGGCCTGGTGCCGCCGATGTCATGATTCCTGAAGGCCTTCAGTACCAATCCGTCAGCACCATCATGTCAAAGATCAAGTCCCTAGGCATGAATGTGATCAGGTTGACCTACGCCATCGAGATGATCGATGATATCTACGAAGGTGTCGACAGCAGCCTCAAGACCGCCTTCATCCAAGCATTGGGAGGAACCAATGGCACAAAAGTCTTGAAAGAAGTCTTGGCCAGCAACCCTACCTTCACTGAGAGCACCACTCGTCTGGAGGTGAGTATTCCAGACGACTTGATGTCTCATCGAATTTATGCCTAACAACTATGTTTAACAGGTCTTCGACGCCATCGCCGCAGAAGCAAACACCCAACAAATCTACGTCCACCTCGACAACCACGTCTCAAAAGGAGAATGGTGCTGCAGCCACACAGACGGCAACGCCTGGTTCGGCGATACCTACTTCAACGTCGCAAACTGGAAACGCGGGCTTGCCTTCATGGCCAACCATGCCAAATCCTGGCCAGCATTTACTTCCATGTCTTTACGCAACGAGCTTCGCACTACAGCAAACGGCACAGGAGATAATTGGATATCGTGGTACGAGAACATGATCCCTGCTGCTGATGGCATCCACAAGGTAAACCCCTCGCCATTGATCTTCTTCTCGGGTTTGAACTACGATACCCAACTAGGCACAATAGTGGCTGGCGATGACATCGGCAATGGAACTTCTTTCTCTCTATCCGACCACGCCTACGCTGATAAGATCGTCTGGGAATTGCACAACTACGCCAACAGCGCAACAAACTGCGGCGATTTCGAAGGAAGCCTGAGAAATCAAGGTTACAACGCCATGGAAGGTGATCCTGCTGCTGTCAACACAGCCCCTGTAGTGTTGACAGAGTTCGGCTTCGATCAGAATTCAGGATCTGAACGTGTTTATGCGCAGTGCATCAAGAAGTACTTGACTACTTTGCCGGGCGGTCGTGGAGGCTGGATGCAATGGGTGATTTCTGGAAGCTACTATATTCGTGAGGGTGGCCAGGACAAGGATGAGACTTGGGGATTGCTGAATCATGACTGGTCTGACTGGCGCAACCAGACCGCAACCGACTACACGAAGAGCTTCGTAAATGAGACTCTGGCATAAGTTTGCACAAAGATCAGAGGTCACAATAGAGATCGATAATTTGAAAACTTTCATTCTGATTGAAACAATCCATCTACGCGAAGATTTTTTGAGCAAGAAAAAGAATAAAAAAGCTATCTGTGCAGAAATCAACCTGGAGACCAAGAAAGATAAAAGCAGTCAGATGCTAAAGCTCTGGAAAAAGCAAAAAAAAAAAAAACGAAAACAGGTCGAGCACTGATCGTGTCGACATAAGACAAAATTGCTATTTGAGGTATCTGTGAGTTGCAAAAAGGCCAAACCCGGCGCCATAACGAGGTGAAAGGACGAAAAAGAAGGCAGGGAAAAGCGATGGAAACGACGGGGCGAAAAGACGAAACTCGAACAATACTCGAAACACGCAAAGCATGCAAACGCCTGCTGTAAGTCTATCGCGTCTTGAAAAGCAGGATGTATATGACGATTGTTTTGTTGCTTTTGGGTTTGAGTAATTGCTTTTGCTGCGCTGGACGCGCGAAAATGACTCCAGTACTCCATGGTAAAATACCTGCCGTTTGCTTCATAAGTCATGCTGACATGTGTGAATCATGTTGCTTAGGTTGTGATCAATTGCGGCTGAAACCGCCTCTGATAGGGCCCTTCTTCTTGAAAGGCGGGCTCTTAGTGAGAGGACTTGTAGTAGTCATGGGAGAGTTGCGTGCTCCAACACCCTTTGCCTTCTTTTTTCTTAAGGGCGTGATAGGTGTGTTGGCTGCAGCGCGACGACCTGTTTGCATGGCGTTCGTCTCAGACAGGGATGCTCTGAGGGCAGGATGCGAAGGCAGAGATCCAACATGTTTGGCGAAATGTTGGTTGCGGCGGAAGGATCCGACGACACCATGGCGATCAAGATGAGCAAGCAGATCGAAGCCACCAGGTTGGGATGATGTAGTGTTTGTGACTTGAGAAGAGAAAGATTGAGTGGTAGGAGAAGCGACGTGGTCAGACTCATCGGGCATGTCTTGATCCTCATCATCGTCATCATCGAAATTCAAGAAGCACATGGGGTCTTGTTCTTCTTCAGCGCCGGGATTGGCAGCGTCGTGGTCGTGGATCACAGCACCAGAAGCAGTGACATCAACGAAGGGAGTGAAGGCTTCAGGTGGACCGATGACTTGATCGGTACGGAGGGCACCAAATGAGTCAAAGAAGTCGTTTTCCTCGCCAATGCTCATTGCGTCACTCTCGCCAGAGGGGGTAAGTTGAACGGATTGGCGAGGGCTGGTGGTACGACTAGTAGCACGGCTGTTGGTGTTGCTCAGCATGTGCATGCGTTCCCACAACTGTTTCTCGGCAGCAGATTGGATCTTTGCAGGCCACAGAGTGCTCTTCTGCGAAACACCGACGCCATCAATGGTAAGAACAGGGCGGTGAGGGTCTATGATGAAGGTACCCATCTTGGGTTGTGTAGGAGTGCGCTTGTTCTTGTTCTTGCGGAGGGGCAGTCTGATGCGAGTAGAGCTTGCCGTAGCAGGACGGGGAGTGGCAAGGTTGCTGCTAGGGCTTGTGGGTGCTGTAGAGGCTCTCTTGGGTGGAGGAGGCATAGGTTCTTCATCGGTCGTGTCACCGTCATCGGCTTTGGGGAACTATATGTCAGCTTGGGTGTGTTCAGGTGTAATCGAGGCGGCCAAGACATACATTCGTAGCCGCTAGAGCCTGCTGACGAATCCGAATCCTCGTCCTCCTCCTCCATGAGCAGCATTCTCATCTCATCGGCCTCAAAGTCCCACTCAGAGCCGGCATTGCTACTGTCGTCCTGGTACAACTCATGGTCATCATCCTTCTCGATCAAACGTCGGAAGCGTGGATCGAGGTGATCTTGTTGGATGAAGAGGTCGGGGAAGAAATCGCTGTCGTTGTCCGAATCCGTCTCATCAGACATGTCTGCTCTCTCCTCGAAGCGTACACGACGTTGAGGAGGTACAGTCTGTTCGCTCTCAGTTCTTGTCAAGGGACTTCCCTCGCGGAAGAAGTCGGGTGCAGCCATGATCTCATCAGCATCAAGCCAGGGTTGCGAGAAAGGATCATCGCCCAGAAGGTAGTCGTCGTTGAACTCGAGATAAGCCAGATCGGCTTGATTACTGTTCTGGCTAGACAAACTAAGTCTTCGTGCCAGAGCAGCATTGCTCTCATCGTCGTCGTCCTCATCCTGAGCCATCAACTTTTCCTCGGCTTTTCTCATGCTCTTCTCTTCGTCGTCACTGTTGCTAATCATGTCGACGCCATCGTAGTCGTCGTCACTGTCGATGGACTCTTCCGGCGGTCTCCAGCCACTAGCTTGGAGCTCCGACATTTTTTGTTGAAGAGCACCTGACATGTTCATATGTGTAGCCATGACAGGTGCACTTGTGTCTGCGTCTTCCTTTGAAGCACTCTTCTCGCCATCTCCCTCTTCGTCGGCTCCTTCTGTTGATGGCTGAGATTTGAGAGAACTTTTTATCGGCTTTTGCGGGCTGTTTTGGCTTGCAGCCTCGGTGTTGGTATTTGTTGAGGGAGGCATGGCTGGAGGCTGCATGGTGTTCATGTTGATTGAAGTGGCCATTGTGTATTGTTGAGTTGAATCAATATCGGATTATTTTTGTTGTAATGATGATGGATTGGAACTGGACACGGGCGGGGTGGCCTCGTTCGGATCGGACTCGTCGTTGTATGTCTCAACGGCTGTTAATCTTGTAGCCGTTTTGTTCTCAGCAATGTCGCGGGGTGGATTGTTGGTAAGCGTGGATGGAGTTGCGGCAAGCGTGTGCTTGGGCTACTCGTGGTAGGTGGTGTCTTGTTGAATGTTTGTATAAATCTCGGTAAGAGCTCTTGAGAAGGACCGGTGACTAGAGGGCGCCGAACGAACAGGCGCCCCCTAGCGGTGGATTTAGTGAGCAGCGGCGGCCGGCGACATTGTGGTAGACGAGTGATATATAGATGGTGAGTGGGATTGAGAGGTTGTGATGGGCGACTTCTTCGTCTTGTATGGGAGCAGATGTTGACGAGAAAAGAAGGGAGAAGAGAAAGATGTTTTGGAGGCAGTCGTCGCTCGTAAAGAAGCAGCCAACCATCCTCCGTCAGTCCTGCTTGGCGCAGACGCTAAACGCCTGCCGCCCGCCTTTGGACTTTGCTCTCGTCTCCACGCGACCTCGAACTGTCTACACTACATGGCCTCTACAGCTGATTCTTCTGTCCCGTCCCTTCGCCAGTCCTCTGTCTGTTCGTCCATTCTCTACACCACCATCTTTCCCTCCTCATTGCTGCCTTGAGAGAAGAGTCATCCTGTCCGGATCGTCGGTATACACGGAGGCCTCCGCCCAAACGGGCCCTGTTCTGCTCGACCAATCGCCGACTACTTCCCTTAGCGCATACCTTAATTCCCATGCTGTCATTCGTCAAACCACCGCATAGCAGCCAGTGCGCTCTCTTCCCTGAACCAGAGTTTTTCTTTTCAGACTTCTTCCCCAGACAAAAAATGAAACTGCTGTACAAACAAAGCATCATTGCCCCACTTTCATGAATACACAACTCGATGTCTGGCGATGCATCGCCCGTCTCACTACGTATCTGCTCGTCTGCTCCTCGCATGCCGCAAGTAGGCCCGCATCCATATGTATCATCTTGTCAGACTATCGAGGCGTGTCGCATCTTCATGCTGATGCTGCAGCCTGCAGGCCCATGCAGGAAACCGTTTTCTATTGCAACTTCTGGCCTGACCGTCTCGTGACCCGGTATCGAGACATCGGACCACAGGTAGCCGAGTCTTTGTGGTCCAACGTCGGCTCTATTCACCAGGAACTTTGACTTTGCCCATGACACGTTTGTCAAATCTGGACCCTCGGATTGCCGGCATTCGCTATCTTTTAACAAAGACGGCTAAACTGTTTGACTACAGATACGTACGAAGCTCCTTATCACGTCAAACAATTGATAGAGCACGTACATCACATGCTCTCGTCCGAGATTAACAGTTGCCTATCAACTACTCGCTGTCCATCCCCTAACTGTCCACGTATGCCGTACCACGATCTGCAATGGTCGAGGCATGGACTTGGAAGATGGTCTCATCTAGCGAGCAAAAGATGCTGTATTGCATAACATTGATATGCATTCCATGTTTTGCACGAGGATGACTGTCTTCTCCGCCGAGGTGGACCCAGCATGATAATCGCTCCCTTCCAATGGTTCACAAGAAACTCGATTCTACAGACATCATACGTACACCTACCTGGCCTGTGAACGGCAACCACCAAGTCCTTTGTTCGGGGCTTGTGTTGACACTGTAAGCAACAGCAGCATGAGTCTTGCTCAGAAATGCTGTGCAAGTATGATTCTCTATCGTATGCATGCTACGTAGATATATCACGACAGATCAACCAAGCATTACGTGCTGTGATGAAGATAACAGAAATGTTTCGCTTAACCTCTATCTCCGCTATTTGCAGAACGGGTGCTTTCATAATAATGTACATATAATCTTCTTCATCTTCCAATGCTTCTTCTTTTTGTTTTCCCAACGCCGTGCTTCCATGTACCACAGAGGGGAGAGATAGAGAAAATGTTGATGCTCAGCAGTGCGCTGTGCAACGGTGTAAATGTCGAGAACTGTACAGAGCCCTGGAAAGGAAGAGAGAGGGAAAACAGATGAACGCCGCGCTGCTTTGAAGACATGCCGAAATAATACAGTGACCTCGATGGCTCGAAATGTGAGAGATCCAAGGCGAAGATGGAATGGCCTGACGCAGGGCTGGGGTAAGGCGAGATGCAGTATATGCGTGACCAGAGGTGTGCGAGTTCGCGCTCATTGCTGCCATGGTTTCAGCAAAAAAGGTCCAACCTGACGACTATCGGTCTTTGTAAACCTTTGGCTTCCATCCTTCTTGCAACTCTGCTTCCCTCTCTGCCGCCCTCGCTGCCTCGCGCACTTCCATCTCAATTCTCTCTCTTGCTCGCAAGACTTTGCTCTGCAGGTAGAAACTGCCTCCCTTCTTGGGATCGTTCTGGTCGAAGAGTTTCTTGAAGCGCTCCGTCACTTGTTCCATGTTGGCCTTGCCGCCCTTGGGAGGGCCGACATTCAGGATCTTGCAGGCTTCGTCCAGTGTCAATCCAGCTCCACCGGTAGCTCCCTTGATTCCGGTTGCGGCTTGGTATTTTTGTGAGGCAGAGGCGTGGCGGTATGCTTCGGCGACGGCGCGGCCGAAGACACGGGTGCCAGTTACAAAGACTTGAGTTATTATGCGGTGCGCCTGTAGTTGCAAACTGATCAGCAGTTGTCACAGACATGCGCAAGAGATGTACGAACCATTATTACTGTGTATTGCGTCTGCTGAACGATAGGAAAGATGGTCGTAACAAGAGCGGCGAGTCGGCAACAATCTTTCTCGACTCTTCCGAGAGCCTCAACCCATCCCGCATCTCGGACTTGGCAATTTCGAGACAAGGTCGCCCCTTCAGCAACTATGCTTTGACCAATATCTGCTCTCCTTGCCTGATTTGTGATTCAATCTTGATCGTTACTCTTCTATAGATACTTTTATGTCTCATGATCAAGGAAACATCAAAATACCCGCCACAATATGTGATCTGTGGGTATAGCGTGACTTTCATCATTATTGTGAACCAACAGTCGAGCCGATGCCACAAAATCCATGGTTCAATCAGCATCCCGCTGCTTAATCAACAAACAAGACTAGAAACGAACCAAAGCTCCAAGAACACCGCATAGCATTAAGAACCATTCTTGCTGCGCTGAAAATTCAATATTACTTTGGTAGCATCTCATATCAGATGTGACCTTCTGGTTGAGACCACTTGTCCCAAAGCTCGCCAGCCCCGCATCATTGCCAACCTTTGACCCGCGAGATGGAATACTCGACTTTCTAACTCAAAACCACGTCTTGCGTTCTTTCGGAAGGCGCGCTCTCCTCAGTCCTCTGAGTATCGTTCGAAGCTCAGAAACAGGTTTTTGATGCCTAGGTGAGATTCATGCATGTTGTGACTCGAAAATCAGGCTGCAGGCAACAGTGCACAGCCCACGCGGCTCGCGTCAAGCAACTATAAAACAGGCGTAAGATCCCATCTTTCGACAGCATCATGTTGAAAGCTATTATCAACTGGTTCACTATGGCAAACCAAGACAGCAACGCACTGAGTGCAGCCGAATTCGCGTCTGACTCGGCGCATGAACAGTCACAGTCCGCCCTCTTTTCGGTCTTGCCTGGTGAGATTCGAAACCATATTTGGAACTACGCTCTTGCCGACTATGAAGATGCAACTCAGCTGTACGATGATGCAACATGTTACAAGCGACCAGATTACCTCGCTCCCAGAAAGACTGACACAGTATTGTTGCGAACATGCAAGCGCATCTATCAGGAAGCTTGGTTCTTGCCATGGACAAATGCCGAGCAGACCTTCTATCTCACTTCGACAGATCGTAGACCGCCACGTACAACCACCCCGAGAGACATGCAGCGAACTTTGCTGGCAATCTCAAGAAGCCAAACGATGCCCATCATACAACACGTGCGCGTCTTTCCTCAGTTGTACGCTCTGGAGAATGGACAGAGACTCCAGGAAATCCTGAACCTCAGGTTCTTCTACCCCAAAGTCATCACAATTACCATCAGACACACAGATTGGTGGTTCTGGGAGAGCGATAACAATCTTCACTTCGATGCCACCTGGGTCGACTTCTGCAGATTTCCGAACAGCTTGACAGAACTTCGCGTGGCGTTTGAGAGTCTCGAGCGCAAGAAAGACCAAATTGATGATGTAGTAAGGCAAGCTATCGAGGGTTGGGTCTTCCGTCGTAAGGATGACACTGAGCTATCAGCCAAGCATTGCGAGCCTGAGATCATGAGATGGAATGGAAGTGCAACTTGGCATCATCACCGTTGGATACGCGACGAGACGGGTCCAAACAAGCTCGACTACTACGTCTCTACCGTTACCTGGAGACCTGTAGGCTCGACCAACAAAGAGGAAGCTCCCGGCGCCCATATGACTGGTAGCCAACGATTCCCAAATCTGGACGCCATCGGATATACTCAGCTCAACGATCCGACACCAAGTGTGCCCATCAGTTTTATACGAAACGCCGACTTGCCTCTTGACGCTCCGACTGAAGATATTCGACGTCTCCTCGTACAACCCTCCTCTGAGGAAGAAGAAGACGAAGACGAAGATGAAGAAGATGATGGTTCCGAGGAAGACGAAGACGAACTCGAACAGGACAATACCGATTCTGAAGACGATGAGTTCATGGATGTCGAATCTGGAGAAGGCTAATCGAGGCATTGCCGATGATCGACAGGAACCAGCCATTCGCTCTATGCAAGCAAATCACACCTATTTACCCGTAACTTCATTGATTATGTTCCTTGTCCAAGACGAACAGTAGCATTGTTCCCTCGAGTAAGATTGAACAACTGCCAGAACGTGATTACAGGGGGTGGCACATCCGATGGTTAGACCAACCTTGATTTCGACCTTGGTGATGCCTCCGATTTGCTGTATTCCTTGTAAAGCTTCACGGGAGAGGTTCTCCCTAATCATCGGATCTGGCGCCCCCCGTATACAGAAATCACCTGTACCATCGTGGTAAGCCACGTGCTTGCCGTGTTGTAAGCAGATTCCGTCCAAAGTGCATGGGTTCCTGGTGAACGCCAAGGTTGTCTCCTTGTCAGATTGCCTTGGTGTCGGAAGCCTTCAAGCCACCCAGAATGCTTGTCAAGCACTTATTGCTAACCAACTATCAGGCTGGCATCCTGCAAGTACGTTTTGTCTCCACCTCTACACTGGAGTTGTTTTTAGAACGTGGTATAATGACATGGAGGTTGACTACCAAATTTTAGGCTAAATGAGAAGACAAAAGATCTGGTATGGCCATAATCTTACTCGCAGCATGCTGCACCTAACAAGCACCAAATCGATAGACGTGATGCATATCGTGCCGTGGGGCCGTGGAAGATCGTGGCCATGCAGGTAGTGTTGCGGGGGTGAGCTTGCGGGGAGTGGTATACTCGTCCGTACTGGACCGAAAATGCTACCATTTATGTATAGAATAGTCAGGGCACAAGACCTATACCCGGACCGTGTTGACAGCCAGCATACAGGCAAAAACCCAAAGTACTCCGGGTCAATAAGAACATGCAGTATATCACGAGGCTGGTCAAAAAGAAAATGAGGGGTCAACAACTCTCGGGCTGGCCGAGAGAGTATAAGAAGAAGCTCATTGCCATATAGAAAAGACAACCAAGGCTTTCAGTATCTGACTGGCAATTGGTCAACATGTTCTCTCTCTTATCTCTCTTTACTCCAACGCTGCTGGCCTCCACTGCCGTGGCATGGCCAAGCGCACCTCCAGCACCCTTTGTTCAGAACACAACCGTCTTCGTCCCACCAGCCAATTGGACGGACAAGGGTGGTAGCTACGCTCGCTCCGTCCTCCTCAACCAGAACTGTGAGTCAGGGGAGCCTACCATCTTGGCCACGGCTGCATACAGCCCTCCAGATGGCCAATACTTCATCATATTCAAGAGCACCGACTACGGAGCCAGCTGGTCGGAACTCTCCAAGGCATACTTTAATGGCAATGCTAGCTTGACAGGTGGCACAATACTCCAGCCTTTCATGTACGTATGAAGGTACAAACACCACGAGTAGTACTGGCGTTTGTTTCAGCCTGCACGAGCAGTCTCTAGAACGTGTGTTTCAATGAAACGCCGTCCGGGACGGCATCTCGTAGAGCTGAGTACATTCGTTCAGCTAAGTCGTGATGTTCTCACAACCAACGTTCGAAATCTTGCTAACTGTACCTTCGCTTTAAGTTATGAGCTTGCCCAGCCCTTTGGAAAGTACCAGCCTGGAACAATTCTTCTGTCTGGTAACCGCATTCCTGGCGACTCCTCTAGCACCAACATTCAGTTGTATGCTAGTACAGACAAAGGGTAAGTCTTCTCTGAGAAAGCCGTGTTTCCAGTCTGACCTCTGTAGTGTATCTTGGGAGTATGTCTCAACGGTAGCCTATGGTGGACCTCCTGATACCGACAATGGCGCACCTTGTGTTTGGGAGCCCTTCATTCTCGCCTACGATAACCAGGTCAATGTGTTCTACTCCGACCAGCGCGATCCTGAGTATGGTCAGAAGCTCGCTCACCAGTCCAGTGGTGACCTGATGTCGTGGGGCGATGTTGTCAACGACGTCGCCTATTCGAACTACACACAACGACCCGGCATGATCACCATGGCACAGATCGGCAACGGAAAGTGGATGTGCTCTTATGAAGTGGGTCTCTGGTGGGATCCCGCCACCGGCAATGACGACGGCGCCTTCTATGCCGTCCACTACAAGATTGCAGACTCACCTCTTGAGTTCGGATCAGTTGGCGACAACTTGCTCAAAACTTCTGGAGGTGTCGCTAGCGCAGGTCCTTACACTGTCTGGACCCCTGCTGGTGGTCCCTCAGGTACAATCGTTGTGAGCGACTCTTCGTATGATCAGTTCTTCCTCAATACTCAGAACGGTGATCCCGGTGCATGGCAGAATGTCAGTAGCCAAGGCCACGGAGTCGGCTATACCAGATCTTTGAGGGTCTTGCCAGGAAATGGTGGAAAGACAATCCAAGTGTACAATGGCGGAATGTACGGTTCGAACATGACCGAATTCACTGCTGGCGATTTCATCGTGCCAGGACCTGCTGGTCAAGGTCCTGGCGCTCAGGGCTTCCCTGCTTGCAATCACAACAGCGGCGGTTATGGACATGGCTGGGGCTGGGGTAGTTCATAGTCGTAGATGAGTATCAGGATGATCTGGATGAATTTCTTTCTTAATGGCAGAGAAGTTGACTTTTAAGGTTGAGAGATGAGGTTGATGAAGAAACCATGCCAAGCGCCAAGAACCTATTACAACTGCGTCTTCTACTTCCTTCAGACGTTCAATGTGCTGTCAACACAAAGAGGTGACCATGTTATCGATGAATGCAGATCGTTTGATGCATGCTTGCTCTGAAGAAACAATGTCGTCAATACCTCCACTCCCCAGCCACTTTCCCGGGCCATAATCAGCCGAACCGCTCCTTCATGGCTAATGTAAGCCTTGGCAAATATGCGAATATCACAAAAGTACGAGATATCATGCAGATCATGGAAGTCAACTTTCCTCCGTTCGATGCCTCCGTGAGACATTGGAGTGGGATACATGTGGAGCTCAAGAGGGACCGAGGCTTGAAGGATCATTCTCCCGCCGGACGGCCACTTCTGCACGAGGGATCTTCGACTTGGCAGTCAGGAGTTCTACTTCATGGTCTGCTACGCATGACTATCAAGCTACAGTTCACCCGAGCATGATATAGCTCATGTAGCGTGTTGATCCAAAGGAAAGGTATAAAGAAAGGCAAGTGCCATGGCATAGACGAGCTTCTCGAAGTACACTGCTTCGGAGTATCAGCCTTGAACTCTCACTTATCTCGAACTCTTCCCATCGTTCGTCATCATGTTCTTCTCTAAATTAGGACTTCTCGCACTAAGTGGTGCATCTGCTGTTCTGGGTGCCAACTACTCAAATCCATTAGAGCCCAAGGACGGCGGTGATCCATCTATTGTATGGCACGATGGATACTGGTATTTTACCGCAACAAACTATCGCGATATTAGTGTTCGACGTGCAGCAACCCTCGAGGGACTAAAGACTGCTCTGCCAAAGACAGTATGGGCGCCGAGCGCTGACTACCCTTCTCGTCAATGCAACATCTGGGCACCTGAGCTACACATTGTGGACGGACAGTAAGTATTATGCGTACAAACCATGCGAAGTCTCGAGCTATTCACTGAACATGCATCCAGATGGCACATATACTTCTCAGCTGGTGGTTGCGACGACGGCGCCATCCAGCAATCTCAAGTCCTACGTGGTGGACAATCTCCATGGGACAGCTTTGATTTCTACGGCACCATCAACGCACCTGCCTGGTCGATTGACGGAACACCTCTAATCATCAACGGTCAAAATTACTTTGTCTACTCCTGCTTTCGAAATGACACGGGCGAAAATCTGCAATCTCTTTGCATCGGCAAAAACTCCGATATCCTCACCATTGGAGAAGAACACCTCCTTGCCTCACCCACTGAGGCCTGGGAACGGAATGGACAGATGCCAGTCAACGAAGGTCCTTTTGCTCTGTACAGTGAAAACCGTACTTTCCTCTCTTACTCAGGATCCTTCTGCTGGGACCCCTCATACTCGCTCGGCCTCCTCGAATATATTGGTGGCGATCCACTCGAACAAAGCAGTTGGCTCAAGACTGGGCCTCATTTCAGCCAGGCAAACGGCATGTACAGTACTGGTCACAATAGCTTCTTTACTAGCCCTGATGGCACAGAAACTTGGATGGCTTATCATTCTTCCCCCAACCCTGCTGGTAGCTGTGGAGATAGATATGCCAACGCAAAAAAGATCAATTTTGAGCATGATGGTTTCCCTGTCCTCGGTGAGCCGATTGCTGAGGGAGTTATGTTGCCTGGTCCTGCCGGAGAGCCACAAGCTTGAACTGCATGAACTTAATTCTCAGACAGGTAGAAGAATGATAACGGAAGCTTGGTAGCCAATTCTCACGTAAAAGAATGATAATGAATATCGTTGCACTCAGCAAATCTAGAGATAGCCCAACCCTTCACCTGCAATGATCTCCAGATCACTTCTCATGCCCCAGACTTCAGCACCAGCTCTGCCAAGTACTTCAAGTCTCTTACCAGCACCTAACTCGTAGATTCTAGTAATCAGATCACCGTCAACGATGCCCCTAGCGCCAAGCCCTTCGCTCTCGACTGAACGGTAAGCTCGCGGGTTGAGACCAGCTGAGTGTTCGAGGATACTGGACAACGTTGTTTGCAGTGCTGATAGACGTCTGTAGGTAGCTTCATCCAAGGGTGTCAGCAGTGCGATACTGCCGGTCTGTGTTGTAATCAGGATGTGGCTGAGTGCGGACGGTTTTGAGGGTTCGTTGTCGCTGTCTGCCATATCCTCATCGGGGTTCTGCTCGGTAAAAGGTGATAGAGTAGAAGGAAGTAGTGTCATCGAGGTCGGCATGTGGCCAAGATGGAAGGTGCTTCTGTGGAGCAGACGTTGACCAGACAATGATTTAGGATCTGTATGAGTTAGCATGATGGTTTACGAAAGGGTAAGACACGCCACATACGTTCAGGATCGTATTGCAATACGTGGATGTCAAGATCTGCGTCGATGATGAGGATATACAGCTGTCCCTCGAAAGGCAGGAACTCAGCCGATACGACTTCCATCTGCGATCGTGACTTTCCGAAGAGCGAGAGCTTATAAGGCTCCTCCTATGAGTGTGTTAGTGATTTTTCTCAAAGTGTTTAGCAATATTCATACTCCGAAGCCACCAAACCAAAGACCTTTCCAAGCATCTGCGGCAAGCCAGAGTTTGCTACTCGCCAATGTCTTCATTGATGTGATGTAGCATTGCGCATCGAGGAAAGCAACAGGCAAACACGATCCATCTTCTCTCAATCCACGAATCATAATCTTCTGTCCTTGAGCAGTGCCAACAAGACCAGCTATGCCCATCAATGCCGTGATGCCACTCTTGGTCTCTTCTCTGCCGAAAACACGGAACTTTTTGCCTGTCTGTGGTTGGCCAGGCTCTGGTACAACGTCGATGATCTCCAGAGTGTAGATGCAACCCTTGGCAGCATAGTTTTCTGCTCGCTGTGAGATGGTACCAAGAGCAACTAGCAATCTGTGCTGATGGGTGATCTCCGAAACTTCGAGGGGCATGACTTCCATCGACGTGACCAGTTCGTATGGGGGAATATCGTAAGTGTCGATGATGCGATCTGCTCTTGCATCGTACAGATGCACGCGGAATTGCAGCGATCTTGGTCGAAGAGTGATTTCTAAGGCATCATGTCAGTTTTGTTTCTCTGTTCAGATCACGATTCACCTACCTTCATCTGCTGCTGGATGCCTCGGGTCGTCCTCCGGAGGATAGAAGTCGACCTCTTCCTGAGTCGTGATCACATAGCAGTCACGCTCTGAATGGTAAGCGATCTTCTGAACTTCAACATGCTCGGAGAAGGGCGAAAATTTGCGAATGGACCATCCATTGGAAGCGAATTTTGTGCCGGCAGGAATCTGGCCTTCACGTAACATGCCCTGACGACATGGTCAGTATTGTATCGCTAGGTATTACAGGACTGTGGCTTACAACGGTGTCAACCCATGCGAACCCGGCTTCGCACTTGCGGCTGTTGAGACCAGAAAGTCTGCGAACGCCCTTTCCTCGCAAGCTGACAATGCGTGGCAGGCTTGAAGCATCTTTCACCACAAAGCTTGGCGAGCCACCTGCCATGAAGACGGTAGAATATCCACCAACATTGGGCAAGAACTTTAGAGGAGCAGGTTTCTGAAGAGAAGCGTCCTCATTGAACTTCGGCATGTGTAATCCAGGTACTTTACGGAACCTTAGATTTGTGGTGAATGGCGAGGAAGCTGTAGAAGGAGCTGAAGGATAGTGGAAAGGCTCATAGATGATAAGGTCGTCCGCTGATGAGCGCAGCTAGATGTATCTGTAAGCATGTGACTCTGAGTGCTAGAGGGCGGTCTTACAATGAGATATGGCGATCTGGCTGTCGCATCGCCTAGGTCCGCAAAAATGAGTTCGGTCAGAGTTTCCTTGCCAACATTACGACGAGGCGCACTCTCATTTGAGAGTACCGGTGACAAGACCGAGAGACTCGGAGCCTCGTAAACCGGTTGTTCAAGGTTTGGAAGCTCAAAGATCTATGGCCTTGATGTTAGCAAATCGTGTGTTTGTGGGTACATCATAAATCTAAACCTACAGCAAGACCTCCTTCAGCATTGAGCAAGAAAGCTAATGCCTTGTCGCCAGTCTTTTCTGACTTGTATACACTGCCGGACAACCATTTTGAGGCTAAAGCGGCATCACCACGCTCGAGTTCGTCAAGGTCGCCACTCTTGTCTACTTGCAGAATCTGCAAACTCGAGTCTTCCCTGAGCAGTAGGAGGTAAGGATCGCAGAATGACGAGTGTACAACTGTGAGCTCCGCATCGGTCTCCTCATCGATGATTGGAAAGATTTGAGAAAGACCAAGATCTATAGGCACGCTAATTAGTACACGACTCTGGAACAGGCAGATATAGTGGCAAACGGCAAGCGATGGGAAGATGACAGATTTGTATTGGAAAGGCTATAGTACACATGATGACATATACGACATCCTCAGTGTTGGCTCCCGCAGACAATCGTGCATCTGAGATACCCCGAGAAGTTGTTTCTTTCAGGTCAGACGACTCTGAAGCTGTGTTGAGTGTTGCAAAGATGGGGATGATGTTTGGACATGGGGAAGGTGGTTTGCGAATAGGGAGATTTTTCCGAGACTTACCTGCATCGTAACTCCTGACTTCATGCTTCCTCACCTGAGCAATTCTTGTACCTGAGGCCAAAATGCCAATGTCCAAAGTTTCACCTTCACCCTCGAACTCGGTTCCAGTCACCTCAGTATAACTCATACTTTCGTCGCCCTGTTTGGTGTCGGTGACTTCGTTATCAATCTTGAACACTTTTGAGCTTTCGGCGCCATCTTCATCAGCGTGGCAGGTAATGAGATACTGGTCGAACTGCATATCAGATGCAAGCTGAGCCTCGGGATTTTGTGTACCATCCGTGGGTTTTGGCAAACCGCGAGGGGCTGCCTGCTTTGCACAAGCGGTCCAGACTGCTTGAGCATAAGGTATTTCTACTGTTCGAAGGGGACTAGGGGTTAGTTCACGATTGATGAATGCAAGCTTCGATGCACGTTCCCGACCAACGCTTGCAAGCAGGGAAAGTTGTGGCTCGATATCGCTCTCAGAAAGTTCAGTGGCGTATTTACCCAGAGAGACGTTCTTGATAGGACCCAGACTGAACAAGTTGTCATGAAGCCTGAAGAAGTAGCTATCCGGGCCGCTAGAATCGGCAGTCTGGGAGGCCATCTGTTTTACAACCGGAGCTTCGTCGGCGTACAAGTCGTCATCTGCGTCGTCGTCGAGATCTTCCTCATCCATTGAGAGTTCAGCATCTTCGGCAATCATCTGTGCATGACTACGCTTGCGTGTCTGTGAGGTCTTCTTGGACCAGCCAATCAAAGTAGAGTCGCCATCCTCACTGCCCAGGAACAATCTACCGCGTCCTAAAGAGGCAGCGCAATTTGCAGCAGTCTTCAATTGATGGCCACCATGGGTAGAGTCTACCACATGAACGGATAAACCAGAAACCGAGCGACCATCGATTCGGAACGACAATACTGCCAGGCGGCCAGTGTTCAGGACTATCAGCATGTTGCCATTCGTATGGTCCAGAGCCTCGATCACGCAATCTTCCAGGCGCAAACCAAGGTCGGACTGATCAGCCATGGCGAAGTTTGAGCTTAGCTTGGCAAACTCGTTCACGGCGACAGCATTTGTTTTTCCCGCCTGATCGACATGTACCAGCTCGTTCGCGCCAACAAGGAGAGCGCCGCCAACAGGCAAGGGAAGAGGGACGACACGGAAAATGTCAAAAGGAAGGCCTGTAACGGATAGCAGAGTGGTGGAGGCGCGTTGATCTAAGTCCAGGGTAAAGACAGTGTAGTTCAGGATATCCTTGCGTTCGTCAAGCAAACCATGACTGGGAGCCTTGTTTGACGAAACAATGCCAAATGTGGGTTCTCTATACTCGTGCAAAAAGGCGAGATGGACAGGGTGTGTGAGAGCAGGATCAAGAGCGGTCAAGGGTAGGACGAACGAGGCCGAATAGGGCGTCTCGGATTGGGCATCGGTACCGGTGACGAGAGCTTTTGTGGGTGGAGGGGTATCAAGGTCATCTTCATCAGCCAGATCATCGGCAGACTGGCGAAACGGAATGATGGCGAGGTGTTTTGTGCCAAACTTGAGAGCGGCGCATCTGCTGCTTGGATCGACGCTGAGATAACTGGGAGTGTCGGCAAGGGATGGCCCAAAGGGAAGTGTATTGGTTGTTTCGCGCTCGTAGTAATGGATGGAGACAGTCGAAATACGGTGATTGACAGGATCCCATTCGATTAAACTGATCTTTGCGTCCTGTGTGGAGACCAGCAGGGCCTCGGCGCCAGTCTTTGTGTTCAAGGCCTTGACTCTTTGCAGCGAAGTGATGGTTCCTGACACAGGATACTCGCCCAGCAGGATCAGTTTGGCCGTGTTCTCGACGCGATGGATGCTTTCGGGGCCTTCAATGGCACCCGTGTCGACATTGGGGTTGACAGATGATGGTTTGACGTCGGTTGCGACGGTCTTGAGAGTGAAGACCTGGAGCAACGAGGTCTTTGCGACGACGAGATTAGTTGCGCCAGGAGCGACGAATGGCAGGGCGACAGCACTCGACACGGCGGTCGGCGCCACGAGTTCGGTATAGCATTGCATTATGTGTCGTCGCGCATTGCATACAACGTCGAGGAGATGACAATATCTGGCTAGAGCTGCCTGAGACAAGACGGAGCTCCAATGCCAAGCTCCCGTCCCTGCTATATCAGGGCACGGACGGACGGGCGGGACAGAACGCCAAGATGACGTCTGCCTATCAATGTGGAGGAAGCAATCAGGGAAGGAACCTCTGGACTTTGTGTTGCTGCCGTGTGAAGCTGTCGCAAGCTCCTTCTTCTTGTAAGCCTGCAATGCGCCGTGTGTGAAAGAGCGCTGCCTTCCTACGACTTTCCTGCTATCAAAAAGGAAGCTACCGTGCAGCTCCTGCCTGCCTAACATAATGGCACTCATCCAGACCTCCCTCATCTGGGTCGCATATGCCGTCGCACTTGCAATCCTGCTAGTCGTGGCATCCATCTTCGTCTACCTCTATCAGGCTCCTCGCGAACGCTCTGCCGTCGTATCAATCGTATGCATTATCACCGTGCTCTCTCTGCTGGCTACCGTCCTATTGCTACCCGTCGATGTCGCTCTTGTATCTTCCACTACCTCGTCCAAACTCGGCAGAAAGAAAGACTGGGCTACTCCCGATGCTGTCGACAATATTCTGTTCCAGCTTAAGATCGTCTACTACACTCTCTACAGCCTGGACGCTGTCCTGTGCTTGATTGTTATCCCCTTCACCTACTTCTGGTACGAAGAACGTGATGAAGTAGCCGCTGAGGACGGCAGCCAAACTACCGCTGGTCGTCTTTGGGGTGCTTTCAAGTACACCATCGCCTTTATCTTGTTCGTCGTTATCATCTTCCTTGTAGGCTTCTTCGTCCCTGTCGCAAAGAACAGGCCTCAGAAGCATCTTGACCTGGACTTCTTCAAGGATCTCCTGGCCGAAAACCGTAAGTTCGTTCTTTCTTCTGCTCTTGACACAATCATTGACTCGTTTCAGATGGTGAGCGTGCCTTGACCTTCTGTGTCGGTCTTCTCTTGACCCTCGGAACCCTCCTATACTGCATTTACACGGCTCCTGGCTTGGCTCTCCTGCCTCTTACTCTGATCAAGACCGCTCCTCGCGTCTCTGCTCCCACTTTGGCTGCCAACACCTCTTCTCAGCTGATGCAGAACCGCGAGCGTCAGAGACAACTCGAGAACCGCAATGAAGGTCGTGACAATGGTCTCGACACTCGCGATCGCCGTGAACTCGAAGCTCTGATCCGAGAAGAACGCACACTTGTTCGCCGTGAACGTCTCGCTGCCGAAGACATGGGTGAGGGTCAAAACTGGTTTATCCGTGTCTGGCTCAAGACAGAGGCTGTCTTCAGGCCTCTGAAGCTTCTTGGCGGTCTTCTGCTCATCGTCATTGTACTTGTCGTCTGGGCTAGCATGCTGGTTACTGGTGTCGACAAGATTAAGAACTCGGTGTGCAAGACCGGATGCGGTTACTTGCTTGGTCACAACAAGATCTTCCAGCCTATCAACTGGCTCTTCGTTGTCACCTCAAAGGTTTTCCCCATCGATTATGTCATCTTCCTTCTCCTAACCCTTCTCTTCTTCGCCGGCTCTGTGGTTGGTGTCGCCACTATTGGCATCCGCTTCTTGTGGGTCAGCCTCTTCAAGATTCGTAAGGGTCACACTGCCCCACAAGCTCTCCTGATGGGAACTGTCATGCTTACTTTGATCGTCTTCGCCATCAACTACGCTGTCGCTATGATGGTCGCTCCTCAATACGCCACTTTCGGCCCACAGACCTACTGCGACAGACCCGCTCACCACCCTGATCAGCAGCCTGACTGCAGCAACCACCACAAGGCCATCCGCTCTTGTCGTGAGGCTGCCGACAACCCTGTCGCTCGCATGGTCTGCACACCCTCGGTCGTCAGCTCCTTCCTGAACCGCATCACCATCAACTTCCCCTTCTTCGGCATTATCGACTTTTGGGCTCAATTCGCTTTCCTTGGCATCTTCTTCATTGTCTTTGTCGTCATGCTGTTCCGCACTCCTCGTCTTGACGAAGAACAGCTCGACGATGATCTTGCTGAAGAAGAAGAGGAAGGTCTTCTCGCCAGTACTGGTCGTCGTTTCGGTGCTACCTGGTCTGATATCACTGGCCGAGCTACTGGTGTGAAGCGCGTTGGCGCTGACTATGGTACTCGTGGAGAATCTTCCGCTGAGTGAATCTAATGCATAATGTATCTTCTGCTTCAGGCTTGCATTCCATTTTCTTGATTTCTCTGTTTATATGTATAGCCGTTTATCTGGATCTGATCTTCAGTACTGCTTGCTTGGGGTGGCTCTGTTGAAATTGCCTCGGAAGGTGGAGAACGTGACGAGTGACCATATTGCTCTGAATCGCCTGAAAGATACTTTGCCAATCTGACCGTTCAAATTCCTTGTATATCGATATGTCGTAGCGTGAGATTCGTGAAATCATGCTCTTCGCTCAAGTGTGAGGGCCAATCTGCGAGCTATACTTCCACGCTGCTAGTTTAAACGATAAATTCCGCCATCTCCCATGGCAGAAACAGGCGATAAACCGAGTTCAAGAGTTGGACATTGCAAAACTATCGGTAGATCCATATTTTTTTGTGCCACTGACTCCCAGGGCTGCTTCGGGCACGGTAGTATCTCAGCCTTGATTCCTCTCTACCAATCTGAAACTATACCTAAGTAGATTAGAGGTACAATTGTGGGGGCCGTTTAGGTTAATATGATATAGTATAGTTGCTAGATCACTGCTAACGATATAAAACAGTTGGCAATCACTATTGGTCTTTTGCTTGCATCTATCGTCGGCAACGCTACTAAGAAGTACTAGGATAATGTCTAAGTAGTATAGGTAAAGATAGCTTATTTATAACCAAGTCTTCTCTGATATAACAAAGGAGACCACTTTATTACACTTCTGTTTGCAACCGACTAGGAAGAAAATCGCTTGAAGTGTCATGCAACTATAAAGGATTCTTCTACGACATTTCTAGGGACTTTTTTTGCATGTTCACATATCGGCCTCATTTAACAGTTGCTAGCACTGTGGACATCGACAATACCTGACTTGAATTGTTGTATACCAATCTTAGGCAGTTCAAGGTTCTACGCTTCGTTTAACTTGTCCTTCTCCTCTTCTTGACCTGCCTCGAACTCGAATAGGCCAGGCTCCGCCATCTCTCTAAGCATCTTTTGGTTACTCTCTACAAAGTCTGTCTCATCTTCTTTTGACACAACAGACTACCATCGATGCAGCTAGACGCGAACTTCACCGGTTTGATGGGACGCCAACACTTCCTTTGAAGTGTTCCGAGCACCTCTGCATATACTCCTTTGACCCAAATTTTGCTGTGAGTTCATCTTTGCAACTCCTCTCCCCTCTCAAGTTTCTACGTCATGGCATCAACCGAATCCAGCAACTTCGAGATGAGCGGATTCAGCAACCGCGGTGCCGTCTTTAATGGCATCTACGAGAAGGCTAGAGAGAGCTTCCTCAACGGTAATGTGACCGAGAGCGAACGTCTCTGCCATCTCCTTCTTCTCAGAATTCACTCCACAATAGGCCATCTTCTAATCAAGCAAAGCCTTTTGTGTCGTCATGGTACAAGTAAGTGATGTTCCAGCAATGAGGTCTGGCGTCGGGTTGATGGCATATCATTCATGGTGAGAATATAGTCTTTGTCAAATAAGTACAATACATTGTTCGCCAGATGCGATCTCATTACGTTAAATCGTGAGCTAAATACTGAAAGCAAGGGATATCTTTGATGTGAAAACAGGAAAATTCAAAGGGAGGGGTGTCGAGAAAGCCGAAGGCTCTTTACATCTTCTCGGCCATAACGCTCTCGTGGTGGGTGACACTCTTCTTGCGCATAGCGTTGTTCTCAATCTCGCTGAGCGATTGGTTACGTGCCACTCCGTCTGATCCACCTGTGACATCCTGGACTTCCTGGAAGGAAACAGTGGGAACGAAGCCAGGGGACTGCCAGGCCTTTGAAACCTTGCCGTACAGCTCGTCGACCTGCTCCAGGGAGAGTCCCTTGGTCTCGTAGATGAAGAAGTAAACAAAAAAGATGCAAGCTACGCAGAATCCTCCCCAGACCCAGAATACGTTGGTGTGGATGGCCTTGACCATGTAAGGAGTGGCGTATGCGATGGCCCAGTTGAGCAGCCAGTTGGAGGCGGTGGTCATCGAGAGAGACTTGGCTCTGACCTTCAGAGGGAAGATCTCACCAGTGACGACCCATGCACAAGGTCCCCAAGTACTTGCGAAGAAGAAAATGTAGATGCATACGAAGGCAACAAGAGCCTTCTGGGCGGATTGATTCGATTCGGGTGCGAAACCGACACTAGCAACCACGATTTGACACACGGCCATACCGATGGCTCCGAAGAGCAAAAGCTTTCTTCTGCCCCATTTCTCAACGAGGTACAAGCCGGGGAAGGTGGAAGCGACGTTGATGCAGGAGGTAATCAGACTGATGGTGAAAGGGCTACCAATACCAGATTGCTGGAAGAAGGAGGTTCCGTAGTAGAAGATGAAGTTGACACCAGTCAATTGCTGGAGAGCCTGGAGACCACAACCAGTGGCGAGACGCTTGCCGAGATTACCCTTGAAGCAGTCGACGTAGCTGGATTTACCGAGAGACATCTCATATTCGTGGTTGGCGTTAATTTCGGCCAGTTCGGACTCAACAGCCGGGTGGTCAGTAGGAAGACGTCTGAGCTTGGAAAGAGAGCGAGCAGCTTGCGTATGCTTGCCCTTCTTGATGTAGAATCTGGGAGTCTCAGGGAGAATGAGAAGACCGGTGAACAGGATAATGGCCCAGGCGAACTGAACAGCGATAGGAATGCGGTAGCAACCGGTGTCCTGGCGCTTCCTAGTGGCGTTGCCGACGATAGATGCAAGCAAAAGACCAATAGTGATTGCCAACTGTTTTATATCGTTAGCAGTGATCTGGCAAGTATATTATATCCCTTAATACCTGGTAGGCTCCCACGATTGTGCCTCTAATCCACTTAGGTGCAGTTTCGGATTGGTAGAGAGGAATCAAGGCTGAGATACCACCAACACCAAGACCGGCAATAGTACGACCGGCGACGAAGAGAGGAATGGCAGTGGCAGCAGTTTGAAGGACAACACCGACGCAGAAGACAACCAGCCATGACATCAAGCCTATCCTGCGACCAAGAAGATCACCAGTAGGAGCTGCGAACAGAGCACCAAAGAAAGTTCCAACCGAGAGCAACGAGACGATCTCAGATGACTGGCCTGCAGTGAGGGCAGGTTTACCAGTAGTAGGGTCGATGTGGGTAGCGAACAGCTTCAGCCAATAATCCATGGCCCTAAAGCGAAGGTATCATTAGCATGACTTCACAAAGCTAGATATGCAAGATCGCCACGACTTTGCCAGGCGAGTGCACTCAAATCTGCGTGACGTACAAGATATCTCCGATAGTGCCTGTATCATATCCGTAAAGGACACCACCGAAGGCAGCGAATGCACCGACAGCGATGGCAGGCCACACGGCTCCGACCTCGCCTTCAGGCCGTTTGAAGGTCACAGGCATTGTGATGTGTGGATAGGATCAAGGTCGTTGATCGACTTGTGGGAGATGGAAGCGAAAGTAGAAAAGAGGAAGTGATTGACAATGATGGAAAGGGATGATCAACAGGCGGACGTTGGTGTTTATATAGGTCAACAAAGAGGAAGGAACTACTCACGCACCCCATGGGCTGCACGTTCTCCGTGCATGGTCTCCAGGTCTGGAATGTGGAGACCGGGGCCTGGGTGATCCGGGATGCGGCAAAGAAATCGATACTTGTGGAGCTAGGTACGAGTTGGTAGGGAGGCTTGAGCATCGGCATGCCGCTAAAGTATCTCTGACTTGCCGTTTCGCTTGACGCTACCCGGTACATGAACACGCAAGTAAGTATCTCGGACACAGACAATCATGCTTGATGACGAGAATTTGCCTCAACCCTTGCATTGTCATCTGCAGTCTGATTTTGGACAGTCCAGACAGCGCATGATAACTCACAAATCACTTGATAATGAACTTGTATACCATCATAGCAAGCCCTCGAACTCCTGGAGCAGAGAATAGAATGACCAAGTGCGGAAAAGCGCTCCTAAGCTCATGACCAAGCCTTCATACGGTCTGGAGAGAATGGTGCCCTAAGCTAGTAGGGTTCGAGCCAGAGCTCGGCGATTCTCTGCATGAGTCGCGCCGAGTACGGAGACCTCACCGGATGTCTCCTCGGGAATAGCTTTGACAGCAGCCGCGTCGAGGAGAGAAATATACGTATTGATGTGTATGAGTGTGTACCTCTCGAGCGCGATGTTAGGGTGCAAGCCAAGCAAAGTCTTGCGCGACAGAAGCAAGGTGTGAGGTTCGATTGTGAGATCTTGATCTTGCGCTTGTACCGATGTCGCGTGCTATTGCCTGCTGATCCTTTTTTCTAGTGTCAGACTAGAAAGGAGGATCGTTGCGTGTTGGTGGGTCTCGCGAGTCGGCCTCGCACTGTGCACATTGTTGCATGAACGTACCCATTCATTCCCCATGGCACCCCCAGAAAGATCATCACTACCAGTTCAACAATGCATGAAGGTTCATACTCAAGTAACCCCGCTCGAACATGCTTGCAACGAACATGGAGAAGTTGCCTCGAAGCAGCCACTCTCAACCTCGAAGTGTCGTTGGCTTCCTTCTCGGTCCGTAAAACTCGATCGCAAGATGTCGCTCCGAGATACCGCAAGCCTCCCGAACGCCTCTTCCAACAGAGCTGGCAAGAACCCCGCGAGCCGTTGCAAGCCTTGGTAGAAGCTTAAAGCGCCGCAATGACACCGAGGTGGCATGCCGCTAGTGCAGGTCTGGCACCAACGGGTGTACAGTTGGCGGAGAAGGATCATGCACTCATCTCATGTTTCCACCCTCTCCCCCATGGAGACCTCCACTTTGGTCTGGGTGGGGATACTGCTGGCGAGGGGCGGCACTCAGAAATTGCGTTGGATCGTGGGTGAGAGGTTGGGGGAGGAAAGGCAATAATGGCTTTAATATCGGCCCGGATATGAATTCAGTTCTCACCATCGAATCGATCAGTTTTATCTATCGCCCGCGTGACAGACAGCTGACGAGGACAACCCAATTAAGTCATTGGTGGATGGAGACGGACACCGTCTTCCGTAGGGTTGATTCAAGGATTAAGATATGCTAGGGGTATCATGCTACGCTATGTTATGCTATGTATGTGTCGTTAGGAGGTTGTGTCGTTCTCGCTCGTTGTGGAGTTGCGAGTAGTTCTCGGAAGATAAATTGACATGTCTTCGACATGCAACATCATTTCATCATGCTGTTTCTTGATTTCTAAGCAAAAGTGAGCAATGAACACACAGAAATGACAGAAATGGAAGCATACCTTCTGCACTGAGGTCGTGAGGATAACCAAAGTCTGGCTCAGACTTGAAAAATGGCGATGAGAGTGCTTCAAGCGACTGCTTCATTGTGTCTGTAGGCTTGTGGTAGCCCTGGTCATCACCGAGACTGATCCACTCCACGCCCAATGCATCTTCCACTTTCTTCAACTCGAAATCATACTGTGCGAGCAAGTCCACAGGAATCTGATCGTCCCAAACAGTCGCATACTGGATCTCGCGAAGGAGAGTACGCCTCAGCCGAGTCCGACAATCTTTGAAGGGGATTTTACTGTCGCCGAGCATATTCCAGGCTCGCCGAGTGTCTCCCGCATCGGCCATCATCTCAATGAACGAGTAATCGCCTCTGAGCTTGTTCTCGCCATATTGGGATGCCACTTTGCCTGTTCTGAGACGCAAGGGGTTATCCTGCCACAACAACCACTCTTTCCAGAGCTCGTCGGATGCCTTGCAGCGGGACAAGACAACGAGCCATCCATACAATTGAGTCCATTCGGTCCTGTCGAGGAATAGGCCCAGGTGATGCTGGTCTTCCGGAGCGGTATCCTCGAAGCCGAGAAGAACTTGTAGCAGATCACGACGTGACCATCTCCCGTTACGAATCTCGCCATATCCATGAACCCCAACACTACATTTTGCGATGATGGCTCTGAACAAGGTTTTTGCAATAGGGAAGCCTAGTTCCTTATGTATCTTCAGATACCTTTTCATGCCAGGCAGGCTACGTGTCCGAGCAGCAAACTTGATGCCAACAGCCAAGAGGTAGCGCGTAAGAGGCAAGTTCTCCCTACGGAAACGTGAGACGATGGTGCTAATGGTACCGAAAATCTTCTGATCGGTTGTAGTATCTCTGGCGCGGTAAAGAGCTCGGACAATGCAAAGGTCCATATCCATCAGGTCTCGAGTGGTCTCTTTGCGCTGGAAGGCTACAGCAAGAACGCGCATAAGGTCTTGGGTGGTTTGACACCTCAACAGTTGCTCCCTTATGAGGCGTCGGCGGAATTTAGGACCTTGCTTCACAGCCATATGTCTAAGCAAGTCAGTCTAAGCCCACTAATCTTACCACGCCAAGCAACAACTATGTCATGAACAAAAATGGCACAATATTGCATGGATACATACTGACGAAATTCTGAGTGATTAAGCATTTGGCCATTGATAGGAAAGTCAACTTTATAAGAATCCTTGACAACAGAGCGCAAGTGCATCTGTCGAAACAGCGGTTGCGTGTCGTTTAATAGAAGACATCGGAGAGTATCGACAGGAGATTTCAGGTTGAGCTGGTGTTGGAACAAATCAAGTTCAACTTGGTCAACAGGCGTGTCTTGGACGCAAGTGGCGTGGGGGCGAGAGCAGCGGCGAATGTTCAGAATGGGTGCGAAGCGAGGGGAGATCTTCGTAGACAGTAGCATAGCGCTGTCTTGTCGGACTGTACAAGACAGTCGCCATGCTGAAGTCGAAGAGGATACAGTCAACATGTGATGATGGGTGAAGTCGGCATGAGGCTTGTTGTGCAACGTGGGGGAGGGGTTGGCTACAGAGCCGCCGCAATATCATGTTCTGTAGCACCATGTTCTCTACGAGAGTGTTTCCAACACGATACTCTGATCATGTTGCCAACGAGTCCCTGAATCAGGAAACACCGTTAGCTCCGTCGAGATTGACGCAACTTTCAGCGCCATATCTTTTTTCTTTGCAGCTGTTTGCGACATCATTTGTGTTGTACGAGGCAAAAAAAATCATGTCGTCAACCGAGTCGCCAGCAGCGGCTCTAGAGCCAGCTCACACCTTCTCGCCAAACCAAGGTTACGACTATGCCAATAACGACCAAGAACAAGCTGGTGGCGTCTTACTGGACGAAGGAATTCAAGATGAACAGGACGACTACTACGATGACTTGTTCGAGGACAGCGCCGACGAGGTCAACGATTCAGAAATCACTTCATCCAACCCTGCCGACTTCACCAAATCATACAATCGCCAAAGACGTTTGAATGACGACCAAGTCTCTTCCTCTCAGAAACCCAAGACCAACCCTGCTGGTCACAAGCCCACCGCAAACACTCGAGCCAGTGTGGATGATCAAGTCCAGAGTCTGTCACAACATGCCTCTAAGCTGCGCCTCAACAACCTCGAGGCTGGCTTTGGCGGCGGCAAGCAAGAAAGAGGAGGCGGCAGGGACAAAAGCGATCGCGCCACCAGCGAACAAGTTTTGGATCCCAGAACTCGCATGATTCTCCTGCAGCTTTTGAACAAGAACGTCGTTTCCGAGATAAACGGTGTCCTGTCAACTGGAAAGGAAGCCAACGTCTACCACGCTGCGACAATCCCTGAGGACCACGACGACTCCGAGGGCCCTGCTGTCCCATTGCACAGAGCCATCAAGGTCTACAAGACAAGTATTCTGGTCTTCAAGGACCGCGACAAGTATGTCACTGGTGATTTTAGATTCCGCGGTGGCTACAACAAGAGCGACAACCGCGCCATGGTTAAGGTCTGGGCAGAGAAAGAATTCAGAAACTTGCGCATCTTGCATGCCGCTGGCATTCCTTGCCCCGACCCTCTTTATCTCCGTCAACACGTCATGGTCATGAGTTTCCTAGGCAACAAGAAGGGTTGGCCTGCACCTCGTCTGAGAGACGTCGATTTCCAATTACCCACCGAGGAAGAAAACGCTGCCAAATGGAGAGAGATGTACATTCAATTACTTGGCTACATGCGCATCATGTACCAGACATGCCGCTTGGTCCACGGTGATTTGAGTGAATACAACTTGATGTACCACCAGAGTCGCATTTTCGTTATCGATGTCAGTCAAAGTGTCGAGCACGACCACCCACGCTCTCTCGAATTCCTGCGTATGGATATCAAGAACATCAGCGATTTCTTCGCTCGCAAGGGCGTTGATTGTCTGCCCGAAAGAGCCATCTTTGGCTTCATTACTTCTGAGCAAGGTGGTGTTGAGACTGCTCAGATGGAAGAGCTCATCGCAAAGATGTACGAGACCAGAGAGCAACAAGGCAACCAAGACGACGAGGAAGTCGACAATCAAGTTTTCAGACAACAATACATTCCTCAAACTCTTGAGCAAGTCTATGATGTCGAGCGCGACGCCGCACGAGTACAAAAAGGAGAAGGTGACGATCTTGTTTACAAAGCACTTCTTGCAAACAAGACTACAGTCGGCGCCGAGGATGCCGAAGACGACAGCGATGCCGAGGGTTCGGAAAGCGAAGACGAATCCGAAGACCCTGACCGACCGCGCAGAAAGCGCAACGAGGGCGAGAGACCCAGAGGCAAGCGTTTCGAAGACAAAGATACTAAGAAGGAACACAAAAAGGCAGTCAAGGAGGAGAAGCGCGAAAAGAGAAAGGAGAAGATGCCCAAGCATCTTAAGAAGAAGCTCATTAGCGGTTCTTCTCGCGGCAAGCATTAGGTGATTTAACCACATTTTCTCGTTCTCAAGCCAAATGATACCACTTTTTACGACTCGCATTCATGATTTTGTCTGCTCTTCTATCTCAATGCATCTTTAAGAATTGTCTGGTTGTTCCTTCCTCTCGTTGAGATTGCCCCTTGCTCTTGTGCTTCGTATGACTGGACCTGTTTTCCTCGCTCTTTCCATTCTTGCATTCAATACCTTCCGTTGGAAAGCCGTTTCGTTCAAAAACACAGAGTTGGCCCAAGAGAGTCGCAGAACTGTCAAGAGCAGGCACAACACTGCAAAGCATTTGAAGCACGACATCAAGGATCCTCATACACATCCAGCAAGAGTGACGAACACCAACATACACTCATATTTATGTCAAATAGCTTTACAAACATCGAACTGGTGGAATGGCGCAGTGATCGTAGCTCGTGTCTCCCATGTAGTTAGCCAGAGTCCACTGGTTCGATCCTCTCCACCACCTTTCAAGTTGCCCCTTTATGCCAGAGGCCCCAGTGGGCCTCATCCAACCAAGAAAGATGAAATTTACTTTCTCTTCACTTCCTAGCAAAATGGCGGCTAGGGAGGTTTCTGTTTTGCTCGTCTTGGAACGGGTTTGCATCATGTGTTCGATCTCACTGCATATCTGCATGAGGAAAACCCTTGAGCTGGTTTACCTCAACCATAGAAGTAGCGACTCACTACTTCTCGCAATCATTGGAACGATCTAGCGATCGATTCTCAACTGAATCAAACATGACCAAAGAAATCAACAACACCTTAGTCGATGCCGGAAGATCGCGAATCCAGTTGATTTTTCCTTCGAAACAAAGAAAGCCTCTGCACAAACAAGCGTCCCAACTCAAAGCAACAAACAAGAGTGTTTTGGTTGCGATCCGCATATATAATGGACGCCAATCAACACTTACTCTCTTAGCATCATCCAGTGATCACAACAGCAGTGCTCAACATCAATTTCCAAGGCTGTTGCAACAACATCAATTCCCACGGCTGTTGCATCAACATGTCATCCCAAGAGCCAATCAAGATGCTGCTCAAGGCTACAGCAGAGTAAGTTGTATCTTGGCTCGATACACTAATATCATATTGACCAGTTTCACAGCCTTCAAGAAAGCAGCGATTACTCTGATCTTACCATCACCTGTGGTACCGATGTCTACAGAGTCCACAAGGCCATTGTCTGTTCTCAGTCTGAATTTTTTTCGTCTTGCCTGCCGCACCCGTGTTGATCCCAAAGGCGACTTCAAGGAGGGCAAGACCGGAGTTGTGGACATCCCTGCTCGCAACACCAAAGACGGTCTCGAAGAAGTCGACTGGGACATGGATGCCGAAGACCCCAAGGCTGTCAAACTCATGATCCACTACCTCTACCACTTGGATTACCTCGAAGTCGAGACTGCCAAAGTCAAAGCAGACCCATCTCCAGGCGTCTCTAAGGACTACACGGCCAGTGACGGCATCTTGATCTATCACGCAATGATGTATGCCATGGGCGACAAATACGGCATCTACGGTCTCAAAGCTTTGGCCAGAAAGAAATTTCAGGAGGCTTGGAAGTTCACTGCTGCCGGCCTCGTCAAGGCCATCAAGATTGCGTATGCCAGTACCATAGAGTCGGACGGAGGTCTGCGTGAGATCATCATCAACAATTTGCACAGCAATGTGTGCAACGGACTTACTACATGGATGCAGATGTCTGAAATCGACCAGTGCGTCAAGGAGCTTCCTGACTTGTCGTACGCTCTCTTGCGCAAGCAACTCGGCCTCTCAGGATAATCTAGCAAAACTATGCAGCGGAGACGAATCACCAAGATCTCTTGGGCACCTGGCATGCCGAAAGTTGATGGTAGGCACCTATGTGGAACAGCGAGGCATGGTGCCTCACAGCGCTTACGTTACTTTCAGTCAAACTCTTCCACTTGTACCTGTCCCCAGCAGGAACATAGGGACTTGCCTTTCATTGGCCAACTATGGTAATCAGATAAAACCTCAATTGAAGATAACACATTCTGTTTTCCGTTGCCAGACTCAAAATGCATCTGCGCCCTGCTATCTAAACTTTTCATCGTATAATTCATTCGCCGGTCCACTTGCTATCCATCAAGCAAAGCTTTGCTTTTCAATTTCAAACTCCCCGAGCAATCTCCTCGTCAGTCGCCAACAGTTTAGCTTCTTGTCTAGTGACACCTATCTCAACGGCCAAACTTCTTCAGCTCCAACCATCTGAGAGGAGGGTAGAATAGAGCCGCCCAGGCGAAACCGACATAGTTTCCCATCTAGTTACAATTAGCATGTTGCGCCTTTGTGGTGTCTTCGTTCCACTTACGTCACCGCCATATTCTCCAACTTGCTTGGCAATAGGACCAATATACCAGACCTGCGCCATAGAAAGAATTGCTGTTTCGAGTCAGAGGATGCATTTAAAGATGGCACGGCTGAAACTCACCTCCAGCCCAGCCAATAAGAAAAGCAATGATGGCGGCAATGCCAATGGGCATCTTGCTCTTTTCGTTCCATGAGTTCCAGTCGAAACCAAGACCTCTCCAGGTACGGAAGATGTACTGTTCTTCAAGACAGATAGCAATCCAGATTGATACCCAATAGCCCATGAGCGCAAGGAAATTGGTAAAGATTGCTGCAAGACTCTCACGACCGGCGATGGCGCATACGGTATAGATGACGACACCAACAGTGTTCCAAACAATGCGAGGCACAACAGTCATCCATTGACCAAGGACTTGGAAGTCCATGCCTGCACTGTAAGTAGGAGCGATCATGTTGGCAATCAGACCGAGAGCCACGATGACACCACAGAATTTACCGAAGCTTCCCAGGGGAGCAAAGCCTTCGACGATAAGAGCACCTTGCGAAACCTTGTACGCATCACCCCAAGAGGCATTGGTGGCAATGCCAGAGCCCAGACCAATGCCGACGATGAAAGCGAAGGTAAATGACAAAGCCAAACCACACATGGTGACTGAGAAGATCTTCCAGCGAGGAGTCTCCTCTGGATAGTAGACGAAGAAGTCGGCTGCTCCGCCCGCATATGTGATAGCCGCAGACAGGCACAAACTGAAGAAAGACAAGCGGTTACCGATGATAGTCAGATGACCGCCACTGGAGGGTGTCTCAAGATCGAATTTTGGTCCAGCAACACCAGCGAGCAGAGAGAGAACAATGAGTTGGGGGAGCCATGCGTAACGCTCGTAGAAGTGGAAGACACTGTAGCCAAAGATGGTGACGGCCCAAGTCAGGACGGCAACAATTACGATACCAACGATGACCGAGAGTGAACCATGAGGCGAGACAGCAGAGAGGATCTGACCAGCTACTACTGCATCGATCAAGCAGTAGCCAAGCAAGACGATAATGTTGAGAATAACAACCAGTTTAGCTGGATACCAGCCCATGGTGTAGCGAGCGAAGACCATACTTCTGTTACCACTGACAGGTCCGAAGGTGGCAATGTAGGCAACTGGGAGGCATCCGACAAGCATGCCGAAGACAGCACACAGAGAACAGTCCAAAAACGAAAGGTAGTAAACAGCTGGACCGAGCATTCCAAGGGTGATGTTGTTGGCAGCGAGATTGACACTGAACCACAGAAGACCGACCTGAGAGTAACCCAGGTTTCTCAAGCTGTGGCGTTCGTTTGGCATGACGCGTTGGATACCGCGAGCCTCCAGGTTGTAGTGGGCCAAGCTGTGCTCAAGGTTCTTGATGTATCGCCTCAAGCCAGAAGGACCACCAGCAAGAGTGGATTCATCGTCGACTTCGGCTGGCATAAGGGAAGGGCCATCTTTCTCGAGGTCCTTGGTTGGCCTTCTCATCTGAGACTGTTCGTCCATGGTGAGGTTCCTGTATAGGCGTCAGCCCTCAAGACAGACAGGAGGAAGAAGTTGATAAAGCATGATTCTTTCGCAGGTATTATCCTGAAATCAAGTTCAACCGTGTTTCTCAGAACAAACGACATATTTTTGCAAGTCGATTGAACACCGGTTCATGCTCTACGTTACCTGGTACCTCGGCCTTGATAAATGGATAATTCCCTGCTGTTGGACATCATGACTATTGCAGTCCGTACTTTATAGGTGTGTTGTGCGTGAGAGCAGTCAACGATGAGATCAATTGATGTTGCGAGATGAAAAGCGAACAATTTTTTAAGATACAGATACAAAAAGGAAATGTTGAGAAGGAGCAGGTGAGTCGAAGGTTCTCCGGCCTCGCTCGACGAGCCGCGTTTTTTCGCAAGATCAGACTCCGACCAATAAGACAGCATCACTATGACCACAACCTTATCGCGTCAAACATGTTTGTATGGGCGTTGGCCCAGGCGAGCTGGACATGATGCATTTGTAGAGCAAATATTTGGTTTGTGGGACCACCTTGGGACAATTCAAGGTGGTTCAAGATCAGCAGAGCAGCTCGCCGAAGGACGACGAGTCGCAAATCCACCTTCGTCATCGGCCACTTGGAGAAATCAAGCGGCGCTTTCTTCTAAACTTTGACTCTTCCACCACAACTCCACAAACACGAAATGAGACTAATCAAACAGAGTATCGAGAAGAAAGATGGCTCAGGCAGTGCGACTCTCCTGCCTGAGGAGCCCGAGGACATGTGGCATGCATACAATCTCATCCGACCAACTGATCTTCTTCGCGCCTCGGCCATTCGCCGCGTCACAACAGAGTCCATGACGGGTTCAAGTACTTCCAAGAGAGTCCAAACCACCTTGACCCTCCGTGTCACCTCTCTGGACTTTGATCCGCAAGCTGCTCAGCTGCACGTCAGCGGTACCGTCGCCGAAGAGAACGAATGGGTCAAGCGTGGCTCTTACCACACCCTCGATCTTGAGCTGCAGCGCAACTTTACTCTCGAGAAGGCCGATGGCTGGGACAGCATCGCTCTCGACATCCTGAAAGAGTCAATCGACCAAACACAAAAGGCCGAGCTATGGGCTGTCGTCATGCAAGAAGGTCTTGCCAACATCTGTCTAGTCACAAACCACCAGACTATCTTGCGCCAACGTGTTGAGACTGCCTTGCCTAAGAAGCGTCCTGGCAAACCCAGCGCTGATCACGACAAAGCTACCCAACGTTTCTTTTCCACCATCCTCGAATCCCTTCTTCGTCAACTCAACATGGCCGACTTGAAACCATTACTGTTAGCGAGTCCCGGTTTCACCGCGACCGCTTTCCAACAATACATCAAGACGACCGCGTCTACAAAAGCCGATAAGAATCTAACAGCTCTTGCTGCAAAGACTATTGTCGCACACTCTGCTAGCGGTCACCTGCACTCGCTTGCTGAGGTCATGGCCTCTCCTGCAGTCACTGCCAAATTAAGCGATACTCGTTTCGCAAAGGAGACGGCCCTTATGGACAAGTTCTTTGACCTACTCAGAAAAGACGACGGCCGTGCGTGGTACGGTCCAAAAGAAGTTGAGTCTGCTGTTGAGAAGGGTGCCGTGGGGAGAGGCGGTGGTGCCTTACTCATCTCAAACTCACTCTTTAGAGCTCAGGATGTCGCAATAAGAAGACGCTGGGTGTCTCTGGTTGATAAAGTCAGCCAGGAACACGGAGGCGACGTCAAAGTTCTCAGCAGTATGCACGAAAGCGGCAAGCGCTTAGAAGGCCTTGGTGGCATTGCTGCTATCCTTACTTTCCCCATTGAGGACATGGACGACGTCGATGGTGGAGAAGACATTGACGTAGAAGAGCCGGCTAACGGCATCGAAGGAAGACCAGGAATGCATGAAGATATTGAGATATAGAGTATCATGACAAACGAAATGACGACGAGACGATAGACCGAGAAGAATATACATTCGATCCAAGACTTCGCCCCCGGAGTGGGGAAACAGCCAGCACAGCCTACAAAGGATTCTAGCATCATGCCTTGTTTTTAAGGAGACCGGTATACTGCGCCTCGATGGACAGGCTGCGCATTCTCCACACCAGATGGAAGAGTGAAGGCTCAAGATTCAGTCCGACTTGGTGTCAACTCTACAGCGCTAAACCTCTGAAGCTTCATTCGTGCTTTTTCTTGAAGCGACTCTTGCAAGAAAAGTTTCGGCCTGAGCAGCTCGGCTGCAGAAAAAACCAAATCACCCAGGTGGAATCATCTGGTGATCATGTTTGTAGGTTCCGATTTCGTGGCAGTAGGTTGGAGGGCTTTCCCAGCCACCGCGACAGCACCTGCCTCTTTCGCACATTCACCTGCTATAGCATATTCCTTCCTATCTAACAAGCTTTTCTCAAGTTATTGAGATTCCAAATTCCCTATGCAGCAATACATACGTCGGCGGGCTGTCAGACCGCTTTTACTGAGTAAGGTAGGTACTCGGTCCAAGGGGCCGGCAACCGGTCAGGCATCCATGTTCTTCCCGCTGCTTGCGATACTCTCTCTATCGGATACCTCTTTGAGATATAAAGACATCCAGACCAGTGATCAGCCTTGTTTCAGCATAAGCATAACGCATATGTCTCATTCAAAGTTCGAGAGGCTGGATGGTGGTGAGGGTAATATATTAACCGCCATTCTTGAAACACACCACAGCCATGCAGCCAGGAACGGAGTATTAGTCTACATTCCTTCCAATGCGATCTATTTTGAGAGCAATATACACGACTAACCAGCGGTGATGCCCCCGCATAATGTAGTTTATTTTTACCCTCCTATCTTGCTACACACCTTACCATGACCTGTCAGTCGATCAGCCGGATGCTGCTTACTCGTGAATAGACCAATCATTCGCCTTGAAACATTGCGAAATGCGTGTTATGGTGGGGTGTCCAGTTTTCCAATCGAAGATAGACCCCACGCCAATTCATCTCCTCCCTGCCGCACATCATCGTATGCGATCGGGTCTGAGATGTCTGCAAAATTGGTAAACGCTCTACGAAGCCTACTCAATTATACAGTGACATGTAGTCAATCCGGATTTCGCAGAACCTTTTACCTGTATCTATTTCGGGACCAAGACTCCCAAGTTCTTCCTTCAAAAGCGAGATAGAGGTTGACGAGCACTGTACCACTCACCATGTTCCGACGAAGGAAACATACCCCAGCCGGTCTACAAACTTTGAAGTATGCAAAACGACGACGCATAAGCCTACGTAGCTCTCCCGTCGGAGTACATTATCCATGTCAGATCATGACGACCAATGACTTCTGACAGCGCGCGTGTCTTGCGCCCAGGAGCTTCGTACTGCGGTTGCTCCCGAGCACGTCCCGCTACCACGGGAGGTCCACCATTTTCAATTTAGATACATGGCGCGCTTATGCACTGGGCGTGTATGGAAAGTCGGCGTGCCTCAGTGTAGCAAAACTCTCCAAAGGTCAATGGTGCTTGTGTCTCGCCCAACAGCCGCACAGAGAGTCTATTGATCCTTCAGAGACATTGTCCTGGGAGTCGTTGTGTTCTCAAAATATCTCACCTCCATTAGTTCGGCAGAGGCTCAGACATGGAGGCTCAGTCCGTCGTCTTTCGGCATGCTAACGTCAAGCCTGCCACCGATCCTACAAAATGACCAACGTGCCCGTCCACTGTTACTCAGGCAGGTACCACCCACAACATCAGCATCATCCACCAACATTCAAGTATCTCTTCAAATCCTTCAAGACTAGAGTTTGTTGTTCGTTTCCCACTCAGTGTTTCAAGCCATCAAACCTCAATTCATAACAACAACGACTCATCATCCTCACCATGGACCAATTCGAGTCTACAACGTCGAGTGAGAAGAATGTGTGTACAGATGGCTACCCAACAGCATGGTGTGCACCGACACCTGTATGTTTCGACAACTGCCCATCACGTAGGAACATTTACTCATCCTTCCAGCTTACCTACAACACTCCATTCATGACACCGTTTCCTTCATTCAACCAATATGACATGACTGGATTCGCTACTGGCACAGCTCAATGGCCAACTCCACCGACATACAACGACCTAGCCATTCTTCCACCAAGCCATGCAAACAACAACCTGATCGAGAGACCTCGCAGCAGCCCCAGCACATTTGGACCCCCGCCCAACGAGATGTTGTGGCCGGAGAACCCGCTGGGCATTCGTTTTCCTATGACTGAACCTCAAATGGTCCCGGCTAGGACTGGTGTTCTCACAGAGACTTATCAGACTCCTGCAGCAGAGTTCACTACCCCAAGCCCACCACAGAGGCGCAGCTCAGCAGACACTCAACGCTACTACCCGTCGATCGCTCCCAATCCTGCCGGCCTGGTTTCAAAACGCCGTCAAGAACAGGAAGATGAGGAAGCCATGCTCCGCTCAAACTCCAAGCGCCGCAAGCGCACACCATCGCTTGAATGCCTCAGTGACGAAGAGCGTCTTCTGATCACATTGAAAGAAGACGAAGCCCTGCCCTGGAAGGAGATTGCTGCTCGTTTCAGCAACCAACTGGGTCAGTCAATCACCGTTGCTACACTGCAGATGCGGTACCTTCGCCTGAGACAGCGATTCCGAAATTGGGAGGAGCGCGACATTGAGGCGTTGAGACAAGCGCACGAGTACTGGGAGAAGTGCAAGTGGGACATTATCAGTGCAAAGGTAAGTCACAATCAACTTCAGGGCTTCTATAATGTTTCTGACAGCGTACAGATGCTTGAGTTTGGTGTTGAAGAAAAGTGGCCTTCAAGACACTGCTCCCGCAAGTGGGCGGACATCGCGCCTCAGCATATGCACACCAGGGGCCAGACCCCCCAACAGCACACGCCTTCGTCTCATCAACACACTCCGACACCTCATTATGCCACTATGGCTGAAGGCTTCCCCACCTACGGATATGCCCTTTCTCTCTGAACATGTTTCGTCAATTCTTTGTTCCTGGTTTGGGAAAGGAAAAAAGCATCGCACAACACTCTGCATACTCGCATCGGCACCATCATGAATTTTCCGACCTTGCATTTGCATCTGCATGTTCTCCGGAGTTACTGGTTTTCTTGGTTTTTACCTTCGTTCTTCTCATGGTTCCTGCATCGTACTCTGGATTGTTTCTCTGTTTCTTGTTCAAAGATACCCATCAATCGCTCGCTTCTCTTCCCATTCGTTGGCCATTGGTCACTTGATTTTCTCAATTTCTCTTACAAAGGCTGCTTGTTTTTGATTTCAAGATACCCTCTACCACTCGTTTTTGATTGGCACATTTTTCGCATTGCATGTTCGCTCGAGATACCCTCATCACTCGCTTTATTAGCATCTGCTTTGGTATACATAGCGCTTGGTTACATAGACACTTTTTTCTCTTCGCCCATAGAGATATATCGAAAGCTCTTTCTCGCACCTTTTTCTGCAAGCGTAATCAATGTGACACAAAAAAGGCTGAGAAACAAAAATCTCCGATCCCAGGTTCTTGGGACCCTTGTTTTCTGGAGAGGCGGACGCCACTCAAGCCTTTTACTCGATAACAGGGAACCAAATATAGGTTTGGGGACTTTGCTGCTCTTGCTTTGCCGGCATGGATTTACGCATCTTGTGCATGCATGTCAGATTCCATGGGAAATGACTTGCACCACAAGGTCTTTGTCCGTCCAATCAACATGCATCGGATGTTTTTATTGCTGTGTCACTGTTATCGCATTTTGGTTTCTGTTCACCGATCCCATCGTCTTCTATTCGAACGCGATGTAGCAATGTCATACGACACAGACTTCAGTATATATTTGCTTCAGACACTATGTAATACTAGAACAGATCTGTCATGGCACCTAGATGATAATAACGTTAGTACAAAATCCTGCTACGATGATGAGAACAACTTACCATGACTAGCATCGCCAACCAGACGCTGGTATTTGGCCAGCACACCGCGAGTGACGTTTGATCTAGGCTTCTTCCACTCCTTCATTCTCTGCTGGATTTCCTCATCTGACACATCCATAGACAGAGTGTTGTTAGTGGCATCGATAGTGATCATATCGCCGTCGCGAACAATAGCAATGGGGCCTCCCACAGCAGCCTCAGGGCAAATATGACCGACGATAAAACCGTGCGATGCACCACTGTATCTACCATCCGTGATCAAAGCGACGTTTGTGAGCTTGGCACCCATGATAGCTGCACTGGCCTTGAGTTGCTCGGGCATACCGGGTCCACCTTTAGGTCCCTCGTAGCGAACAACAATGACGAGGTTTTCGTGACGAGGAATCTGGCCTTTGTTGAGGGCATCGTCGAGTTCGTGCTCTTTGTTGAAGACACGAGCCTTGCCGGTGAAGCTCATGCCTTCCTTGCCTGTGATTTTGGCTACGGCACCTTCGGGTGCGAGGTTTCCGCGCAGAATCTCGATATGGCCGGTAGGTTTGATGGGATTATCGAGGCTGCGGATTATTTCCTGACCTTGGGGGAGAGAGTCGAATGAAGCGACGTTCTCGGCCAGAGTCTTGCCGGTGATAGTAGGGACGCTGCCGTCAAGAAGACCTCCTGCAATGAGCAACTTCATAACAGATGGGATGCCACCGATGTCGTATAGATCGGCCATCAAGTACTTTCCTGAGGGTGCCATGTTTGCGATGAATGGGATACGGTTCGAAACTCTCTGGAAGTCGTCGAGGGATAGATCCACACCTGCAGTACCAGCCATAGCAAGAAGATGAAGCACACCGTTTGTGCTGCCTCCGAGTGCCATCATCATTACCAGAGCATTCTCAAAAGATTTTTTAGTTAGCAAGTCAAGAGGACGAATGTTCTTCTCCATGCAGATCTTGATTGCCTCTGCTGCCTTCTGACACTCACGCATCTTGGCTGGTGAAGTTGCGGGTGTGCTTGAAGATCCAGGAAGAGACAGACCAAGAGTTTCGATTGCCATAGCCATAGTGTTTGCTGTGAACATACCACCACAAGCTCCAGAACCAGGACATGCGTTTCTCTCAATATCGGTCAAGATTTCGTCCTTGGTAATTGAAGGGTCGTCTGGATTTTTGAGTGTGTCGAAGTTGTAAGCACCATGTGCCTCTGCTTCATGTCAGTAGGGAAAAGCATAGCGGACATGGGTACGTACCGTAGCACGTTGTGATGTTAATTGTCTTCCTGAGTGTCTTTGAATATCCAGGGTTGATAGTACCACCGTAGATCATTACAGAGGGTCTATTGTGCCTGGCCATTGCCATCTGAACCACGGCTTAGTTTCGAGCGGCTGCTTTTGACTTAACAGGTACTTACCACTACACCTGGCATATTCTTGTCGCATCCGGGAATAGAGATGTTGGCGTCATGGAATTGAGCACATGTGATAGTCTCGATACTGTCTGCAATAATCTCTCGAGTCTGTAGAGAAAAGCGCATTCCTTCGCCACCCCTTTTTCCGATTAGCTGTATTCCAAGATGACCTTCCGGACGACTCACATGGTAATGCCATCTGACACTCCGATTGTGCCGTACTGCCATCCGATCATGTCCTGCTTCTCAACTGCTTGCTTCACAAGTTTTCCTAGATCGTGTACTAACAGCTACGTCAGTACTCTTGTTGTTGTCTTTGTCATCAGTTTTGCCTACAATGGTTGCTTGATCTTTGTCAGTATTTTTTCTAAATCGTGATGAATTGAGTCACTTACTTGCAAGGATTGCCCTCCCACCAAACAGAGGCAATGCCGACCTGAGGAGCCGTCTTCATCATTTTCTCGTTTGGCACACCTGCTGCGTACAGCATTGCCTGAGCTCCAGGAAAGTCATGACCTTTAGTCAAAGTTGAAGAGTATTTGTTCAAAATTGGCGTGCCATCCTCATATTTGGCATCGTCAGGGAGATGAGGAAAGCTCAGAAGACGTGGTTCTTCTGGCTGGAATTGTGCTTTGAGATTCTCGGGATCCATGGCTAGTGTCTTCTGAAAGTTTGGAATGTACAGATTTCGGTTTCTCTCAGTCTTCTCAGCAAACAATGGGAGAATAACTCCGTGTCGAAGGGAGTGTAGTTGTAGTTTTGACCTTTTTCTCTCATCCCATTCGTCAAGTGGATCGTCGGCCTTCTCACCTCTCGTCATGCCCCGCGCACCCCACAGTCCAGAGCCGAAGACGGCCGCTCGCTTGCTCCCGAGGGCGCTCGGTGAAGCTTTCTACCGAAGGGTGGAAGCAAGGAGATGAGGCTCTTCTGTTGGTTTCAAGCCTCTTGAGTGCCTTCCGATCATCGTTCACGTCAACACATCAAAAGATGATGCAGAATACAGCGACTCTGGTTCAAATCTCGTGATATCATCAGACTCGCTGAACAACCAAGAAAATGGCATAGCCTTGGACACAATGCGCAATTCAGCTATGCGTGCTTGTGTTGTGCAATTGATGGACAGCAGGGCTGAGAAGGCTGGGGGCATTGAGGGTACCTGAAAGAACAGCTCATTATCTCCTGAGCCTTGCGAGATTTGAACGATTTCAAGTCAAGACCAACCTGGTCACAGACGCTCCAGGATTGGTACACGTGCATATAAGGTTGTACGGATGTCGAAACCGATGTGTCTAAGGCAAGATCTGTCAGAGCCGGTCTTCTCATGGTCCAATGAGCTGGCAAATCGAGACCACCACTCAGAATTGGACACGCTCTATCCGGGGACATGGAATCAACATCGGTGTGATGTGTTCTAGAAAAAGAGTAATATAACGGCCGTGAGACTTGATATTTGTCGTGATACTAAAGAAAGAAGGGTGGTTGACCAGTGGTTCCGCCCACATTTCTGTCTCCGCGCAATCATTGGTCGCATCTTTCATGCCAATCCTACCTGTATCGCATCGCTTTGAACCTCTTCGTTCAACACCGTCTTCAAAGACAACGCACTAGTGCTAACTGAATCAGCTGAAACGGTCGTTGCGCCTTTGTACGTCGTGCATCGATCCAGAAACATCCGTCTGCCTCGCGATTTTCTTCGCGTCGACCAAAATCTTCGACCTCTGCGTCATCGCTTCATCTCGCTTCAACACCGAAAACGCATCCTCACTCCCTAAACCGCATAACCATACTTTTCGACAAGGTTTCGGGAACCGGGCCTGTCAGCGCGTCGGAAGCAGATGACTGCCCTCGTGGTTCTGGGGGGCACGATAGTGTTCGCAACTGCGTCAGCATATTACCTGTCTCGACTCGTTAGTGCAAAACGTGATGTTAATGCCAAAGGTGAGTTGACTATACATAACTTCATTCATTCCGATGCACCTATACTTTCCCTCCATCTCGTTCTATCTTTCTTATCTGGTTCATTACTTCCTGGCTTTACTATGAAAGAATTCGAGCAAGCACCAGACTTATACGACCCTTTAGATCCCTCAGCTTCTGATCCTGGACTATTGAGAAAACATTCTTCTCAAAGATCTTACACTGCCGCCGGATTTGTATACCCATCAATAAGGACATTCTATCATCCTCACCCACAGGCCGACAAGCTCCCGACTAAGCCTACGCCACTCCCGCTTCTGGTCTTCGTTCATGGTCTTGGAGGAAGTGCTGCTCAGTTTGCGCCGCTCTTGACTGGGCTAATCAACGCCGCGCCATGTCTTGCTATCGACCTACCTGGGTGTGGCTTGTCTGACTTTCTCCCTCAAACACGAGAGGCATACAAGTCAGAAGCTTTGGCGGCCTTGATCGCCGAGGCCATCGCCCAACATAGAGACGCTGAAAATGGTCAGAAGGTTGTCCTGATAGGACACAGCATGGGGTGCTCCCTTTCGGCATTGTTAGCATCATCAACATCGCCATTGTCCCATCTCATCTCAGAGCACATTGTTGGTTTCATCGCTATTTGCCCTCGCGCTGAGACCCTGACGGCGAGTCAAGTGGCGCGTCTAAAGCACATGCGTTACATGCCCATTCCTCTATTTGAAGTCTTCCGCTGGTGGGACAGACGAGGAGGTGCTGAGAGCGCCAGTGTTTCTCGCTATGCTGGCAAAGACGCAGACGCAGAGACCAAGCGACTGCAACTACGATTCAACGAGCAAAGCAAATCCGAAGTCTTCATGGCCATGGCCCTTGGATCCATGCCAAGATACGATAACGATAAGCCCGTTGGAGGATTGCCTAGTGAAGATATCTGGTCTGGCCTCCAGATTCCAACGTTCTGCATTGGCGGAGAGCAGGATCATGTAACGCCGCCTGAGAATGTTGAGTTGATTGCCAAGTGGCTGGGACGACAAGTACCGAGAGAGCGAACAGACACCACAGGCAACACTGTGCCTAGCTCTGCTGGTGAAATACCTATTATCGACAACACTCCAATCGAAGAGAATGGCAAAAAATTCATCCCCGAATTCACTGCAACTGGTCAGGATCTAGCGTCCGAAAGTCGACAAGACAGTGCGACACCAGATCTCACAAGAAAACCGAAGTTCGTTCTCAAGACAACAGTATTGCCACAACCTGCTTCTCATGCCTTGCTGTACGCGACTTCGACTGTGCGCGTCCTTTCAGGCTTGATCCAGTCTTTTGCCGCCACGCACATCGATCATCGTCTGTCTCTCGGCTGGCAACTGCAACATCTGAGCACAGAAGGTAAATGGGATGTAAAGAATCTTCAGAAGTGGCAAGCCATCAACCCTGTTTCGGAGCCGATCGCTGGCATTTTCCGAGCACAGAAGACGCTACGCGAGATCGACGAAGAACATACACCACGTGTGTACGTGAAGCGATGGGGTGCCAGAAGCGGTACCAAGCATGGTGTCCGCATGGTCGTTGACATTAGTCATGAAAGTCCTGTCTACGATCCCAAAGGGCTTGAAGAAGGTGGAATTGAGTATCACAAGTTCCCTACAGTCAGCAAGCTGCCACCGACTGTGGAAGAGGTCGCGGCGTTCATATCTCTGATAGATACCTTGCGAGAGCAGCTCAAGAAGCCCGAGGAACCGGAGGGAGCTGTGATAGCTGTACACTGTCATTATGGCTTCAATAGAACTGGCTTCTTCTTGGTCAGCTACATGGTAGAGAGGCTGGGATGGAGACTACAAGATGCGCTGGAAGAGTTCACAGAGAAGAGAGCACCAGGCATTAGACACGAGCATTTCGTGAATGAGCTCTTTGTGCGTTACATGGTAAACCTGGAGAGAAGACCAACACTTTCATAGATATTTCAGCAGTCGTTTTCTATTCCCTGGGTGGTTAAAGGCGTTGTTCTCGGCTTGGTTTAGCCCACGGTCTCTTTGGACGCTCTTCTGGGAAGGATCATCTTGCAACAGTCAGGCATAGCATTTTATTTAATGAAGAGCCAGTAAACCAAGACTGGCTCAGCTTTTCTTCGAATGTTTTCTTCGCGTTAAATGGGTAGATCGTTCACTCAGCCGTTCCACTGCGTCTAGTGAGGCAGAAGCGCGCCAGCGAGCGAAAGGAAGTTGCAAGTCTTGGCAGAACGGCTAGCTCCGCAGTTCGGCACACGAGGATCGCAAAATCCTCATCACCCAGAAACGCCTGATCTTCTCTTCCGCTCGAGACGACCTTTTCGCACGCCTACAGACCTTTTCACCGTCGACAACCCCCTTCACAACCGCCAAAATGCCCGGTGTCTCCGTTCGCGATGTCCCCGCCGACAAGTTCATCCAGAACTGTTAGTCTACACTTTTGGAGCTGCAGAGGAGTTTTCGCATAAGAGATGGGAGTCGTTTTCTTTTCGCGCACCTTCGACGACCAGACACAATGGACAGTTCATTCAACCGTCTAGCAATGCGCCGCTTTGGATATTGCACTGTGGCCTGAAAGCGCTGGATGCTACGAGAATTCTCGACGGATACCATGTCTCATGCGACAACTTCCTCCTGCCTCTACCTCGACTTTGTGGGCCATCGGCTAACGTACAATAGACGCTTCCTTCTTGAAGAGACAGGGAAAGCTCGCCGTTCCCGTGAGTCCACCTATTGGGTCAACCTGAATCCCGCGAAATATCGGGGCCCATAGAGTCCAACTAATTTTTGTCCGATATCAGGGTTGGGTCGACACTGTCAAGACTGGTACCGCCAAGGAGCTTCCTCCCCAGAATGTTGACTGGTACTACGTCCGCGCCGCTGCCGTCGCCCGTCACATCTACATGCGCAAGACCGTCGGTATCGGCCGTCTGCGCAAGGTCCACGGTTCCCCCAAGAACCGCGGCTCCCGCCCCAGCCGTCACGTTGACGCCTCCGGCTCCGTTGACCGCAAGGTCTGCCAGTCCCTCGAGAAGATCGGTGTCCTTGAGATCGACGAGGAGAAGGGTGGCCGCCGCATCACCCAGTCCGGCCAGCGTGATTTGGACCGTATCGCTATGTCCACCCTCGAGGCCGAGCAGGAGGAGGATGACGAGTAAATTACTCTCCCTTCACAGCGGTTGATGAACAAAAAGATGGTGTAACAAGGCAACTTCAAAAAAGCTTTGAGAATTGGGCCGGCGTTGAGGATCTGGCTACGGCCATGGAAATGTAACTCATGGTTGAGCTTATACGCATGCGGTACTGCGTTCTTCTTTGCGGCGACACAGCACAGCGCAGCATTCCTTCAATTCGACCTCGCCCGTCTCTCTACCATCCGTTTCGTCAACCTGCAAAAGTTTACCAATTTCGATCATGTTGATACCCCCATTGATTTTCTCTTCTTCTTTCAAATGTGCCACTGTCCATGATTGTTCTCATTGTGCTTCATGTTTCACTCCAAGCACTGTAAACAATTGATACAATTCCCATTGGAATATAGAGCGCTATAAAGATGGCGCTATAACGTTGCACAATAACATATATATGCATGTCGAAGTGTGGGTACACAAGGAGTCATACTTCCCACTGAAGATGTCTCGAGGACGGTGAAAGTATGAACTATGAGGCAACCAAGATTTGGTCTTGCAACGTTTCAGCAGAAAGCACAAGACTTTCCACCTCCCCTATACCATCCCACGGCATTGCCTGGACGCAAGACGCGAAACAGACAGACCGCTCTTCCCACCGAAGCAGAAAGACCTCGACATTGTCCTGGTAGTGGAGCAAGTGGCTGGGTTTGGGGTGTTGCGTATACTACTGAATCATGTACTTAGCATGAGCCTACAGGCATGGATGAACGGATGACAGCACCCTCAGATCTCGAGTGACTGACATGGCATGCCATGCATGTGAAGCGCAACAGAAGGAAATTTTGATGCTGAGCGGAGAAGGAAGCAAACACGACGAGCTTCAGACGGGACATGCCGTTGATCACAGCTTCGAGCATCGTCACTTCCTTGAACGCGGTCATCGACAGCTGCTTTTTCAATCATATCACATATTCACCTTTTCTCGTCTTCACTGCAGTGCCCTCGACCTCACATACACGATGGGCAAGAAAAAGCGCGGCCACCCCGACATCGAGGAGGTTCTCGCACGTCCTTGGTGCTACTACTGCGAGCGCGACTTTGACGATCTGAAGATTCTCATCTCACATCAAAAGGCAAAGCATTACAAATGCGACAGATGCGGACGCAGACTCAACACAGCTGGAGGTATGTTGACGCGAATGTCAGACATGTGGCCAACAATACTGACCGAGAACAGGTTTGTCTGTTCACATGAACCAAGTACACAAGGAGAATCTGACTACGGTGGAAAATGCTCTGCCCAACCGCTCTGCTCCCGATATCGAGATCTTTGGTATGGAAGGCATTCCCGACGATGTTATGCAGCAACACAACCAGCGCGTCAGCCACGAGTTCTTCGCCGCCGAGGCCGACCGTCGTGCTGCTTCAGGTAATCCTGCTCCTGGTTCAACAATTCAAGGAGCTGCAGGTACGAAGAAGCCGAAGCTCGAGTCACCAGCCGAGTTGAAGGCTCGCCTGGCCGAACACAAGGCAAGAAAGGCAGCTGAGAAGTCGGGATTGGGGAGCGCTCCTGACACTCCTGTAAGTTTGACCATCATATCGTCCAGCTTTTCTGCTTACTTACTCATCAACAAGGCCGACGTCGCCACTCCTCCGCAATACCAGTCAAGCTTCCCTCCTCCTTCGGCACCACAAGCCGCCAGCCCACCTCCCACCGCTTACCCTCCCCAGCCCTATGGCCAAGCCCCAGCTGCGTATGGTCAACAACCCCCGCCCTTCAATTATGGCGAATCGCCGTACGGAGCACCTCCAGGGCCATTCCCGCCAGGTCAGTTCGGATCCCAGCCATCGTATTCACCCTCACAGCCGTATGGTGGTCAAGGCCCTCCTGCGCCTTTTGCTCCTCCTGCTCAGTATGCCTACCCGCCGCACTCTGCAAGCCCACCTCAATACCAGAACTCCCGCCATGCTCCGCCCATGAGTCCACCTGCACAGGACTTGCCGACGCGCCAGAACAGCCTTCCCTCAGCACCAGGCTTACCGCAGCGTCCTACCTTCAACGCTCCTCATGTCAGCAGGGAGCAACTCGCCGAAATGCACAGTGGAAACATGGGTGGTCCCGTTGCTCCCCCACAAGAGTCTGGTGCTAACGCAACAAGCGTGGATGAACTCATTTCGGGCGCTGCAGCGCAGCAATCCGCAAAGTCAGCTCCGTCACATCAACCAACGCCCACTCCAGCTCCGGAAAAGGAAGCCGAAGGAGGCAGCAAGAAGTCTAAGAAGGCCACCCGTCTTGTCTATTCTGATCAAGAAGTGTCTCCTGAAGAGAAGATGGCCCAAATGCCCAGGTATGCCTTTACTCCAGACAAAGGTGGCGAAACTTACCTGGCCCCCGTCGAGGCAAACGTTACTGGTGTCGTTCGGGGTCCCGACGATGTGATCGATGCACAGGGTTAGGGCTCAATGCTTGAATCGCGTCTTCGAAGACATTTATGATGTGGATGAGAAACAAAGGTGGGCAAACAGCAGCGCCGTGGAACGGTCTTGACAGGAAGCGACTGCTCAGCAGCTAAGTGTTGCTCTCTTTGCTTGGCGACGGGAAACGAGTTCGAGAGAGCCAATATTACTAACAGCGTCTCGTTGTCATGCCTTTGAAAGCTGAAAGCAATGATTCCGAACAGGAAGCAATCAGCATAGATAGCTTGCTCTTCAATTGTAAGTCTGGCGATTATTGATATCTCTTTGTTGAATATATGATGAACAGACTTGCTTTCTTACGTACAAAGGGTTTATTATGTTTGACCGTCATTGGGCATCAGTCGGCTCCCTCCATCTCCTTACAGTCATGCTCCGCAGCTTCGCCTTCTAAGACCTCTGTTCGGTCCTCGCGATGGCCAAATTGTCTTTGGCCCTCGAGTGGTTGAGTTCTCGCGAACTCAGTCCACTATTGAACAGTATCAATAGCCACCGCTTTCAGCTGCGCTTCCACGAATGCCAGATCTTTGGGTGCTGAGGGGACCTGGAAATTCAAGTATTGATTGTGTAATTCATCCATGGTCTTGGGGATGTAGGCAGCGCGAGCAGCCTTCAACTCCTCCGTCTCCGGCTTGTCACGAATACTCTGCAAGTATTTCGAGTTGTATCTAGCCGTCTTGCCACGGCCACTTGAGAAAAGGTAGCAATTTTCAGGATGGTTGGATGGCACAGCGCGTCGGCCATACAACTCGGCGGTGTTGATGCCAAAGAGCTCGTCGAATTTCAGCCCAGTCATTGCGGATATTGTGATGCCACGGTATTCCATTCGCTCTTGAGGGGTGAGGACTCTTTTCATTCCCGCCCGTATCAAGTCACAAGATACAGTGCAGCCGCAAGGAAGGGCCATGGCAGAGTCGTAAGGATGCGCTGCGAGAGACAGGGCTTTGAGCGTGGAACAAGCAGATGTTTGTGAGGGGAGACACTGAGCGACTTAGATAGTTTGTGATGCGTATGTAATTTGCAACGATATCTATCAGCAGCCTATGATCATTTGCTGGGCTTGCGACGAAGGATCGAGTTCAAACCTTATGTGCGTTGCAAAGAGGAGGGGTAGCACTGGATTGATCCAGTGGGTTTCATCTGGACCATTCTTACAGAGTCGAGGTCGTTTACAGAGTGCTCTACTATCATGTAGCTGTCGGTTCATGTTGGTCTGGTGGACTTCCTGATTGGAAGGATGGCGCTCGATACCCATCCAGCTACATGTGCTCTCTCGGTGATTTGACTCATGTGTGATCAACCTCGTCGAGGTCGTGCATACATAGTCGTTGTCGTTGATGAGTCGATGTAAGATTTGACATTTCGTCGGTGTGGTTTGCTTGCTATCTTGCCAGAATTATGCTCAAACAAGGCTTCAGTACAAAACTGCACAACCAGAACCACGTATACACTGCACTTAGCCAGATATCATCACATGCTATGTAAATCCATGCTTTAATCTTCACATGGCCACACTCGACGTCGAATCGACGACGATGGTCCAGAAGCAAGAGATATATTCGAGATCAGGGTGACAGGGGAAGCCAGAGATTCGGATATCGGGCCGAGTTTAACCGATGACCGACAATTCGTCAGTGAGCTCTTGCAACGCGACAAGCATTTGTGCTGCAGCAAGACAACAATCTAGTCACTCAGCCTTTTCTTCACCCACCTAATATACTGTTTGTATCGTTCGACGCGTGTTACGCCATCAGTGTTCAACTTCAGCATCACCTACCACGTATCTCAATAAACACACGCACTCTTCAGATCACACGCTCGCAACAATGGCCGACACCGAGATGGACATCGACCAGCAGCCCCAGCAAGAAGAGCAGGAACAGCAGCAACCACAAGACGAAGGCCGCTCGCCCTCACCATCTCAGTCGCCCGAAGCTAAGCGTAGCGCTGCCACTGGACCCGAGACACGCACTGCCACCGGAGCTGTAGCCGTTCGCTCCATCGAAGGCTGGATTGTCATAGCCACCAATGTCCACGAAGAGGCCAGCGAGGAGGACCTTCAAGAGTTGTTTGGCGACTACGGCGAGATCAAGAACCTGCACATGAACCTGGATCGCAGAACCGGTTACGTCAAGGTGTGTCCCTGGAACATGGCCTTGTGTAGAAGAAGCAGGACAGGATACTGATGCAGCAATAGGGCTACGTCTTGATCGAGTTCCCCACACTGGATGAGGCAAAGGCTGCTGTCGAAGGAGCAAACGGTACCAAGTTGCTCGATCAGACCATCTCTGTCGACTTCGCCTTTGTGCGCCCACCTCCTACTAAGAGTAGCAACCAGTCGCGCGGTGGTCCTGCTCGCGGCGGAAAGTCCAGAAACAGAAGCAGAAGTCCCGGCGCCCGTAGGGACAGTGACGATGATGATATCGAGTAGACATCGAAACAAGAACTTAGCCGTCGGCGCGTCCAGGACTGGCACCAGAAGATCAACCAAGACAGAATGACCAGGGAAGACGAACAAGAATCTGGCGAAGGAGGACCGGACTGAGCATGGAGCTGCTGGACTAGAGAGTCTGCACCTGGCACTGGTATGAGGAAACGAAGGACGAGGTCAAGGAGAGCAGCCAATATCTCATGTTGCCGGCTTGTCTCGCTCATCATGATAGACAAGTCGGTGGTAATCAAAAGTCCCATTCGGTAAGTTGAGAGCTGCGGCTTCACAGGCTCGTCGTTGCTAGCCCCTACACGATGCGTTGATGATGTCGCCGGCGCCTCCGTTTTGCTTCACAGGCTAACAACTCCTTCAGTTTCACCTCTCTTTCTCGTGTCTCTGCGCAACCCTTTCTTTCTGTGTCGTCTACCATCTCCTATACAAGACAGCACTACCACTAGCAATCATGAATAGAGGCAGATCTGCTTTCTCTCCTTCGGCCCCCAAGAAGCGTAAGCATATCATTCTCCTCTCTGCGCGCGCGAGAACCGGGTACTCACACACTCACAGCCTACACCCTCGCCGCCCTCCCCAAGCCTCCCATCCTGCGTCGCAACAGCCGTGGGATGTTCATGACCACGGAGGAGATCGAGCGCGACGACGCTCGCATGCTCGCCCAGGAAAGGGCTCGTCGTTCGTCTCGCCCTCCGGTCAACAAGCCAGAGGAATGCTTTCCTGCCTCGGGCTGGCCTACTGGCCCTCAAGTTCAGGTTCGTGCATTACGACCGTAGTTTAGCATTAGTAGTCTAACGTATATGAAGCAGGAGAGTGAGGAAGAGGAGTTGCCGGCCTCGGAGGTCCTCCTCCTGGCACCCTCGACCCCTCCCCCCATCCCCGCCAGAAGCCCTCTGCGCCCCCGCCCTGCCGCCGCCGCCGCCCTCGCACAGCAGGCTGTGCAGCCCGACAGCCCCTCCTCCTCTCTCTACGAGGAGGGTGCTGGCTTGGGTTTCCACCAAGGAAACCCATGGTCATTGACCGGGCGCCTGCCTCCTGTGGTTGGCCTGGCTCCCCCCTCGCTGCCCCCCTCGCCTCCTTCGGAGTACCTGGGTCCCGCCTCCTCCGCCGCCTCTGTTGCAGAGGACGAGGGACCCCGCGGTGTCGACTACAACCCAGACACCACGGGGTTGACCTCTGCTTTCTCCACCTCGTCGTCGTCGGGTGGCTCGCTCCTCGTGAGCAATGGCACGATGGTGGTTCGTCGCCGTAGATGGAGCGTGTAGGAGTAGCGAGTAGCAGAGGTAGTTTGGTCTCTCCGAATTGTAACAGTACCCCCGAGACTTGACTATTGAAATGCAGAGTGATTATGTGATTTCTGTAGGTGTCCATTGAGATGTGGTATGGTAAAGATATATGCATCTCCTGGTGTAAGCAGTAGGTCGACAAGAGCTTGTAAAAATGCACGATGGTTTGTTTGGATCAGACTGTGTCCAGAGAGAGTGCGAGTAGTAGGCGCTCTCTGTGAATATATCTCTGTTTCTCAAACAAATTGTGCATTTTGATAGCTGTACTTTGACCCCTATCTCAAGCAGGAAATCTCTCTCATCCTGTCTCTCTCATACAAGCTCACATGTTGATACAGGATCATGAAAATGCAGAATACTTTTCGATTACCAGATACTGTCCAGAGAGATCAAGAACTTCGCACGAGAATATGAGAAAGACAAAGTTGAATCCATATTCTAGCTAACATTCAGACAAGACAGCAGCAATAGCAACATGTTTGGTTTCTTCCACTAATCTGTCTCAAACAGCAATGACACACAATGTCCTAATACACGGCACCCTCAAAGCCAATCTCAGCTTCATGCTCACGAATGATATCTTGCGAAGACTCTGGAGCGTCCTTGGCAGCCTTCATCTGACGACGAATGAATTTCTTCATCTCAACCAAGTCTTCATCACAAATGATGTCTGGATTCTGTACGACGGCGTTGCTAATGGCTTCAGCAAACTTTGTCGACAGCAGCAGGTTTTCGGCGGCTTCGGTGGCGGTATCGTAGATATCTCCTTCAATATCTTCCTGAAGGATATCGAAGTTCTCGTTTTGCTTGTCGGTGAGGGAGACTTCCATCTCACGAAGTCGTTCTTCGATTTGGTTGCTGTGTTGGATTAGCATCAGGGTAGAGGTGGAAATGTGGTAACAGTAGTAAGTCTTACTCGCGATCATCTTCATCATCATCTTGCTTCTCGACCAATTTCATGGCCAGTGTGCCACCATACATGACAGACCTGACGATGCTGAGGAAGTTTGTGTTGGCGTCACCCAGCTTGGCTTCGCCGCCTTTGAGTCGCACCCAGATGTTTATGGCTTGCTCGATCTGTTGATTCTGGAATCTCATGGTCTCGAGGAGTTGTTCGGCAGCGTCGGATCGATGGCGCTTGGGGGGAGGGACGTCGTCGTTGGTTTTGGCAGCTCTCTTGCGGTTGATGAGGGTTTCTTGAGGAACATCGTCACCGGAAGACATGGTTGAAGGTAAGTGGCGTTTGGTAGGGTGATTGATTGAGGTCAAGGTCGAATTGAGGGTGCAGCTGAACAAGAGAAAGAAAGGACTGAACACAAAGTCGAATGAAGAGGGGAAGGAAGAGAAGGCATCAGGCAGCAAGTCATCACGTCACATGAAAGTGGTTGTTGGGAAGGTGCATTTTGAGAAGGAGCTGACATGGAGGAAGGCACGCCTGACGCGACCAAGACCTTGATGCTCGCATTTCTCATCGTGCTCCACTAGATTGAAGAGCAAAACCTACTCCGTAGAAAGACACAACTGTTTACGGAAGCAGAGGTGTGTCCACAAAGAGCCGATAGGTTATCACTTCTCAGTGGGTACTATCCTGTCATGTGATAGTATTGTGCACTTTTACAGCGTCAAAAATCTTAGCACATGAGGAGGCCGAATAAGTGTGAGCAAACAGAACAACGCTGCGGACAAGAATTGCATTTCGTGGCAAAGCGATTCTCCATATAGTGTAGAGAGCAAAGCGAATCAGATAGGAGTTCTGAAGCTCTGACATTCCTCACCAGAGTGCACGATTGAACCTGAACAACTTCTCCAGCCCTGCCCTTCTCTCCTCATCTCTCCAATTGATGATCAGATCCATGATTACAGGCTCGGAATTGCGTCTGAGAATATCCTCGTCGTTAACCTCTCCAAGAGCCAACATCGTGTTGGTGACTGTCGCGACAAGCTTTTTGACCTCTGCTTCACCCGATGGACCCATGAAGTAAGACAGAGCACGCGCAACCTCCTCGTTCTTTGACGGTTTGGATTCTGCGCGGTTCAGACCATCTCTTATCATCTGCTCGATGAACTGCTCGCCCTCGGCCATTTCAATAACGGCCTCGAGGTCATTCTGGTCGATACACTTTTGATGTGTGCGGCAGCTGTGAAAAAGGTCAACACACAGATTCGTCTATATGTATAGTGAAAATTACCTTTCGAAATCGTAAGAGTCCAGGGCTTTCGTAAACTCCTCAAGGTCTTTGATGCTTGCATTGCGTGCATTGCTTTCTGGCAAAGCTCTCATCTCCTCAAGAAGATCTTCGAGCTGGCCAATACTTTTTCTACTGGTGTAGTGCCTGCTTTCCTCGTCGTCTTCGTCTACTTCGTCGTCGAGATCTGGTTCTTCGCTGCTGCGGTCTTCCCAACCGGATTCATCTGAATCTGAAAAGCCACGCTTGCGTTTGTGGGAAGCGGCTGAAGGCGAATCTGAATTGGCAATTTCATGAATGGAGCTTGGAGACGCTGGGAACGTAGACATGGCAGCGAGAGACAATAGTGAGAGGCAAAGGTGTTGTGACGAAGATGTAAAAAGTTCGAGGCGAGAGCGGCGCTGTTTGTCTTGGAGGGGCGTGATCACATGAAAAGTAGTGCTGACTGCGGCAGGTGCGAAGATTGCCCGGCCCAAAGGCGTTTGTTCACACAGATGGGAAGGTGCACTGCAAACGCGCCCGAGCAGGAGCTAAGATCTCTTCCATGCATCGCCGCAATCTTGGACTTCTCACAGCGACGCTGACATCGTCATCACCTAGAAGCTAACCCTTCCTAAACCCTACACTCCTCCTCTCTCGTCTGCCACTGCCAACCTCTTCATTCGGTGTCGTCAGACCTGCTCCGCTCTTGTTCCTGCCACCCGCCAATGTAGCTGCCGTCTGCGCAGCTCTCGACTCTGCCACAACCCAGTCATCCTCACGAACACTCTTCTCCCGCTCTCTTCGCTCGACAGTGTCCAACAATTCATTGCGTCTAGGTCCTGCTGTGCATGCACAGAAACATCCAGGAGTAGGACAAGCACCCTCGGAAGTCGATACGGAAGTTGGAGAAACATCCATGTGGATTGGCGGTTGGGAGTGCCATGTACGCAGACAAGCTGCATGAGCTGAATGGTTGCAGAGCAAGCAAGTAGAGTATAAGGCGTTCTTCTGTACCTGTGCGGCTTTGGTGTCGTCTTGTTGAGTTTCAACATCGTCGTCTCTGGCACTTGCTGGCCGGATGAAGGGCTCGACAGCGGATGTCCTGTTCCCCCCTGCTCGTGTCTTGATTTTGGCAGGAGCCTCGAATGGACTTGTATCACACCAGCAGATCGGACATGGGTCCTGGCGCTGTGTACAGTTTTCACACCGCATCTTATTGGGAGTGTTAATGGGTTTCCTGCACGTGCCACACATGAAGCTAACTTGAGTGTCCTTCAGCCCAGCTTCATAGACTGATGGGTACATAGGATAGCTGACACGGCGCAGATAGGCAGCATTGCTAAACAATCCAAGATGCTGCAGTTGACTGTGATAGGTGCTGATGATGCTTTCTGCTTGGAGGGGTTGCAGTCCTGCCTTGATAAGATGTTCGAACGAAGTCGAGAACAGACTGTAGATCTCCATATCGCTGTATCCCATGGCGGTGAAGTATTCGCTGTATACAGCGATAGTAGCGTCGATATTTGCCTGCGGGAGTGCATGAGTCTCGGGAAGCAATGGCGTCAACATGAAGATGAAGTTGGTCGCTGCTTGTGCATCGGGTACCTTCATAGTATGATAGTCGAGCAAGTGGTTTAGCATATCTATCACGCGGAACGGTTTGTTCTTCTCAGCATCGACGTTGTAATCAGAAGCTAGGAAGTCGGCTGTGATGAATGGCGTTTTGGTCGAGTCAACAGAAGCATTCTTCGACGGCATCACTGCTGGTGCACTACCTGAGCCATGCGTAAGGGCCCTTGGCTTGGTTACAGATCCTTCTCTTGACCGTCCTAGCTGCCTTGAATGGCGATGAGGAATGACGGTGCCACTAGCTTCCATACTATCGACATCTTCAGAAAGCTTCCGTTGGCTGGGAAAGGCATCAATCTCGGAGGTGAAGCTCTGCTGATTGTTCAGAGCTAGAGTTTGCATATCTCGAGGTATATCTCTCGCTGGTGCATCTTTGTTCTCTTTTGGAGCAGGAACTACGATGGCGCCTTCATGATCACTTTCTGAAGAAGATACGGCGACACTTCCTTGGCTCTGATCTTCTGGAATGCCCTGTCTGGCTTGATAGCTTCGACCAAGTATTGGCTCAGAAGATGAGCTACTTCCCAAGTTCATCGAACCATATGAACCTTCTGATCGAAGGTTTTCCTGCACAGCTTCCATGAGATCCGATCTGCTAGCAACCGAAGAAGCGGGCCCTGAAGCATCTCGAGAAGACAGAGATGGAAACATGCCGAAACTTTCGTCGGAGTTGTATCTCGTAGGTTTAGGTCGTTCGCTAGACTCTTCCTCCAGGTTAAGCGGCTCTTTGATTGGCTGTCTCCAATTGCTGATCGCTTCTCGCTTATCCTGGTAATTTTGCACAGAGCCATACCAAGAGTTGCGATGCTCGATACCTCGATCATCAAATGCTTGTAAGGTGGATCGACTTTGTTCCTCAATATTCTGTTTAATCTCTGAAGGAGTTAGAAGTGAAGGTGGCAGCGTAAGGCTTTCGTCTGTGCCAATCTCCTTAAGTGGAGCTCGTTCCAACTCAGGACGATCTTTCACAGGTCGTGCAACTGGTGTAGGAACGTTCGAGGTGCTATCGGGCTGAACAGTCGAGAGTGATTCCATCGTCCTCAGTGGTCGGCTCAATGGTGTACCAGGCTTTGAGCTCAGCCTGCGTTCTGTTGATCCAAGCCATCTTCTTGTTCTTCTAGCAAAGGGTGATTCGTCTAACAAGCTCTTGCGAGGACCAGACTCATTCTTCACTCTCAATCCGCGGTGGAGATTCGCTCTGGTTAGCAATTCCGTCATGACCGCTTGACCCATCATTCTCCATGACTGGGCCAAGCGATATAGTGATGCCTTCTGAGCATGCGTTGCGTTGCGCTCGAAAACCTCGTGTACACTCAAGAATGCATCGACCGAGGGAGGTTCGGGAAGGACGCGTGTTGTGTATTGCTTGGCAAAGTATTGAATTAGTAACAGATTTGGGCTTCCAGGCAGGCGGCCACGAGCAGCGGATTGACCTGGCTTGTACGCTCGACCCGCTTTCAGAACGTCTTCAAGACTGACCGTACGAGTAGAGCTCACATCATATGCTGGCGGTGATCCATTAGACGATTTGCCAAGTCTGGCACTAGGAGATCTTGTATGCCGCTTGCCGTAAGAGCTGCTTAGGAAAGTGTCGTCAATGGTATCATCGTGGGATCCTCGACTGGACGTATTTCCATGTGCAATCGTCTCAGAAGGTGACAGGCCATTTCGCCGGTGATGAATGAACGCTTCGCTGTCGTCACGATTGAGACCTGGTCTGAGACGAGTCGCTCTCTTCTGTGTTGCCAGACTAAACTCTCCAAGTGGGGAGATAGCGAAGGCTTGCATGTTGCGTTTATCCATGACCTTCTTAGCATACTTGATGTCATGCTGAAGAAACATACCCTCACGGTTGACCGTCCACAACAAATCTTGAGAATGCCACAAAAGATCTGTTGGCGCAGTCTGGTACCCTTCCATCTCTCTGAAGGGTAGCCATGGTCTGCGGAAGTCCCAGACATGCACGATGGGATGGTCACGCTCGTAGGATGTAACGATTTGGGTACACTGCCTCGAGCCTCGGCCTGTTGGCCACGATGATTGACAAGATGGTCTCCATCTAGCATGGCGCAAGGGATATGGCGTCTTGATCTCGTACACAGCCTTGTGTCTTCTGCCTTCAGCGGAGATGTTCCATACTTTAACGGTCTTGTCCGAACTGGCACTCAGTAGATGTTTACCATCAGGATGCCAGTCAATGGTCGCACAAGGACCTGTGTGAGCTGCGATACGCGTCAAAGGGCTTTTGAGCTTGCGAGTGTCCCATCTTTGAACGAAGCCACCATCTGTACACATGGCTAGTTCGAAGATATCAGTTGGGGACCACTTGACGTCTCGAACACCCTCGTTCTGGCCACTGGTAGTGAATCTGCTTGGAAAGGTGTTGGCATCTCTCCTCACATCGCGGAGATCCCACAGGCGAACAGTCCCATCTTGACTAGCAGAAAGGAAGTGCTGGCCAGCATGTGGATTGAACGTGACTCTGTGAATTTGCCGGCGGTGTTCTTTAAGCTGCGCAACTTCGATACCAGGATGGTTGAGGTCGTATAACGTTATAGGCCCGTTGGCATTCGCAGCGGCGATGTAGTTGCCAAAATTGCCCTTTCCCCAAGCTACATCTGATATGTTGATGTTGTCCTTTGATCTTCCAGAGGTATGAGCACTGTAGTTGCGAATGGCAGCCCGGATATTGATATCCTCTGTACAGCTTCCCTCATCAACACGGATTGTTTTAAGGATATCTCGTCCTGCAAGAATAGCATGACTGCCTTCGTCATTGATAGATAAGGAATTGATTTCTAGCCCAGTCTTATGGCTAGCGCTGGCGTTGTACGCAGACAAACTAGGAAGTCTCTGGACATCCTTCAGCCCCGTACCAGAACTATCGCGTCCTTCACCATCTGCATCGGCAGCTCTGGCAGGAAAACCCAGAAACCTGTTCAGAGCATTGCGAGCTCGCTGTTGTGGGGGTAAAGGCGGAGCTGGTGGCGGATTTTGATGATTTTGAGGAACGGGCAGAGGCACAGTCGCCGCCCTGCGTGGCTGTTCAGGATTCATAAGAGCAAACGACCAACTTGTGACATCCTGAGGGTTGCAACGTAGCAGTCATCTGATCGCGGGGTACGCGACGATTGAGACGAATTATCGACAGCGCGAAACACTCGGTCTGTGATTTGTTTCGAGCACAATGTTTACGCGTTAAAAGGGGGGTTGCACATGTTCCCAGAACCTGTCAGATAACATTGATAGAAGTCACGAAGATAACACCGACAGTCGGCGTTGCTTGGAGCTTTTGCCAAGAGTGTGCATAAATCTCGTCCCGAATTTTGTGCATCCCAAGCGTTCTCAACATGACCTACATGATGGTAACAGCCAAAAATATTCGTCGCTGCCGACACTTGTATCAGATCACAGTGAAACAGAGCAAGACCATGTGAAAAAATGGAGAAATGTAACATTAACATCAAGTGGGTATTCTATGCTCAACAACCTTGCCACCATTGCAAACCACAACCATGACTCTTCTCAAACTCACAGAAAGAAAACGCCATATGGAAGGGTCTTAAATTCGTCTTGTTACCCTGTTCGTGTGCCGTAAGAATTTCGAGGGAGTCGTACTATATAAACAGAAGAGAAAGACTTGACGTCTTTGAGGTAAAGGAAAATGAGCAGAAACTGAGGGAAGGAAACACGAAAAGGTCATGTCCACGTTATGACGGCTCACAGGAAAGTCGCATCGCATCTTCTACTCCTCGCGGTAGAACTTCTTGAAGACCAGGTGCAAGAAGAGGTTGACGTTCAATTTCAGACCACCTTCGCCACCAGTTCCACGGAAAAGGTTCATAAATTGATGGTTGTCAAACTGCGCTTGGAGGAGGTCGTCGAGGGGTACAGACGCGCTGGCGCCTGGGATCATGAGACTACCCATGCTTCCCTCAATGTGGAACACACCAACTTCATCTGAAGAGATCGTGACGTTGATGCGATTCCATTGAGTTGCATCGTAACCGTCCCAACTAACAAGCACCCCCTTTTCTGCAAGGGAACGTGCCGAGTACTTGTAGGATCCGAACTTAGGTGTGCGACCAGATCGAGCCAGTTCACGCTCATGGTTGTATTGCTTGGTGAAAGGCAACAAGAACCGCTTTTTGCCCTTTTTGTTCTGCAGCGTGATCATTGCCTGCTCGATATAGTCGTTGTAGCTCTGCAGTTGCTCGTCCAAGTAAGACGCCTTCGAGTCGAGTTGCGTAAGCGTAGCACGGACACCATCCAGTTCGCGAGTTCTTTGCACACGACGACGGTGCTTCGTCCTGATGTCAATAGCGATAGCATTGAGTAGGTCTTGGTACTGATTGTGTCTGTTGACTTTTCCTTGCTGCTCAAGTATCAAGATGTTCTCGAGAGCTGCACTCTTGACTTCGGCGTATGACATTGAGGTGATGTCGAGGAGAGTGGATGCCGGTTCGTCATCCATCATACCAGAGTATGCCGAAGGCGCTCTTGGGTTGGATCTTTGGTGCAGAGCCTCTTCATCCAAAAGCGCGAACCATTTGTCGTCATCCTCTGGTGTGATAGGACGAACGAGGATTTCAAGTAGATTGGCTCCAGCCTGTATCCTGATGATGAACAAGACGAGGCGCTTGGTTTCCATGAACAGTTGTTTGAGATCGGCCTCCGGATCTTGTTTGTCATGGAACTTGGGTGTCAACTGCAGACTGATTTCGTTCGAGCCTACACCCATCATCTCGTTTTCGTTGTTCTGGGCACTGCCGAGCTCGCGAATGATCTCACGTAAAACATCGTCAGGATCGGAGAGATGTAACAACTCGTTTGTCACAAGATGGTGGATGGCAAAGATGTCTGCCATTTTGATGTACAGTGTGGGCTTGACACGAGCGAAGAGGTCATTGAACTCATCGATGTCGAATTGTTGCTCAGGCTCACGAATGTCAATCACTAGAAAGTGTTAGCGGCGCAGAATCGAAGATCGATCGAGAACTTACAAGATACGAGAAGTTCCTCCATTCTTTCAATAGCCTCGCCAACCCAGGTGTTCAGAGGTTGCAGATAGATGTGGTCGCCGCCGAACAGTCTACCGGCATATACCTGACCAAGAACTTTACTGACCTCTCCCAAGTTTCGTTTGTGTATAGGACTCAGACCTCGATCAATAATGCCCCACATCTCTGGTTGAGTCAATGCAGGAGCAAGGTAGGCCTTCCACAACCAGTGGCCAACCACCTGAAGGAGATGCTGCTGGCTTTCTCCTGGGAAGGTAGCTACGAGCGTATTGAAGGTTTGCTGAGCAATGAATCTCAGACCGTAAGGCATACGGGGCAAAGTCTCCTCAAGAAGAATGAAGAAGTGGTCGCAAATATCGCGAAGATCTTGCAGGTGCGATACAAAGAGATCTCTGGTCTCGGGGTCACGAATAGCCTCTTCACGCGAGATGTCTGGATTCCTGTGGCTGCGCTGTCCAGTAGAAAGCTCTTCGTTGTTGATCGAGGCACGGTAGATCTGCATCGGATCGCTTTCAAGGTCCAAATCTGCGTTCTCGAAGATGCTTTCTCGGACGAGCGGTCCAAACAAATCACGCATGTACTTGCGATCACGGGGACTTCTTACGTAGGCAGATAGTAATCTGCTCCAGAAGAAGGTGCCACGAAGATAATCCTGAAGAGAAGCACTATGCTCTGCTTCTTCTTGGATAGAGCGTGTTACTAGCTTCAAAAGGTAGTACTCCTCTCTGCGTTTCTGTGCAAACCCAAATAGACCCATCATGAGCAGCTCGATCCTCTTACCCTCTTGCTCTGGCATGCCTTGTTCTTTCAGCTTGTGGAAGAGGCGTGCAAGATATTGTGGTTGAGTTTGCAAGAGGAAAAACAGCTCCTGATAGTGCTCAAGCTTCCTCCTCGAGTTCTTGTTCAAGGCTTTAAGGTCGAAAGGATCTTTGGACGAGATTTCGGTGTTATTCAGGAGGCTGCCAACATGGCCACCAAAGTGTCGTTGATGCTTGACAACTTCGTCGAGGGTGATTTTGTTCTTGACAAGCAGCGCAATCTTGATATCCAACTGATCGATATATTGTTCGGCCATCTCGTTTTGTCGCACACGCTGAACCACAGTCTTGCGCATTCTTTCGAACTCAAGTTCTTCATCGAAGTCAAAGTCGCTGTCATTGAGGAGATGAACGAAGTTCTTCACAGTGCCAACAGGCGGGTTCTTGCCGCTTGTCAAGCTTTTGTAAGCTTGACCTTGTTGACGGGCGCGGATGATGCTCTGGACTTTGATGACCTTCTCCATGTTTTCCTTGTAGAAGCGTTGCTTCTCGGCAAACTCTCGCCTCACGAGCGATCCTCTGATCGCAGATTGTAACTCCATGACAGCATCCTCTTCATCTTCGAGCTGACCGAGAAGAATGCCAATGTCGCGGCGGCCAAGCAGGGCGCGAGCAATACTCTGCAACTCGATAATTTGGTCCTCTTGCTCGTTAAGCTGGCACAAAACATCGAAGACGCGTTGACGTTCAAGGTAGGCTCTCGATAGAGACTGAAGGTCCCTGATCGCTGGCTTCTGAGCATGCAGAGCGTTGATGTCGGCATAGTGCTTGTTGCGGAACATATGACCACGAGCAGAACTCTGGAAAGTGAGAATCGAGTTCTCTCGGTAGCTAAGTGCATCTTTGATTGTGTTCACGTCCTTACGGCTGCAACCAGCTCTGAACGCGGATTGCAATGCGATGATTGAGGGCAGTTGTTCATGTAGGTCCGACTTGAGGTTTCTGAACGCACGTCTTGCACTCTGACCACGTGCTGTAGATTGGAGTTTGAGCCAGGCGGGAGTCTCGGCATCCAAAGATATGCGAGCGTGTTCGAGTTTTCGACGTTGTATGAAACCAGCCATGGCATGTTGGAGTGTTGCAACGGATCTCGAATGCTTTCTAAGCAGATCGGCATTTGCGGCATGCACTTTTCTCTCGAGCATACCTCTAATCGCAGCTTGTAGAGAGACAACGTGCTCTTCCGAGGCGTGACCCTCTGCGATCTGGCGCTCAACTTGCTTTCTCTTGATAGCTCCTCTGATCGCTGCTTGAAGCCAGCGAACTGGTTCTTCGGCTTCGCGCGTGGCTTCGTATTGGTCACTGACATTCTGTCTACTTAGTGCACCACGGATAGCAGCTTGAAGGTTACGGATGCCCATGTCTTGCTTCTGCATGTGAGTGCGCATCTGCTTGACTTCTGTTCTTGCTTTGCGAGCCCTGAAGAGCGATTGAATAGTGACGACTTGCTTCTCTTGGCTTTTCCAGGTCTGCTCACGGTTGCTGCGATGCTTGCGAATGAGGAAGCCTCTAGCAGCACTCTGAAGCTGAATAGCGAATCGTCTCATATCCATGCGGTAATCTGAAATCTGGCGAGCAAAGTCTCCACGGATCCGTGATTGAAGGTCGACAAGGGCTTCTTCGGCGTCCCATAGCTGATTCATAGTGTCACCGAGTTTTAACCTGACCATAGCACCGCGAATTTGAGATTGCAAGTCTTCAGTCATGGCCTCGTATTCGGATAGTTCTCTCTGAATCCGCTCTTCCTCCGTCTCAACGGGTTCCGGTTCAGGTTCTGGCTCCGGTTCACCAAAGTTGGCTCCCATGCCTGAGAAATTGGGCATACTAATGCCAGCCTTGTCAAGGCCCTTCTGCATGGCTTCGAGTTCATGGTCCTCGAATTGCAATTGACCGACAAGATTACCGATGCGGAAATCCACGACCCCCTTGCGGAAGAGAAGCCATGACAGAGCGTGGATACAGTAAATGACCTTGGGGATATTCTTCTTCTCATAGAGATCGACCAACTCGAAACGGAAGAGCTCGGGTAGTTCCATCTCGGCGAGGAAGCGGAAGAATAGAGCAATATTGTCGGAATGGCGGAACTGTAGGCGTTCGTGTTTGAAGATACGAATAGGTCGGTCGGGATGAATGGCTTGCACGACTTCAGCCAAGGTGACGCCGTCTCGAAGTGCCTCTTCGAGTTGAACGATCTCGGGGATCTGTTTGTGGATAATGTCTTCGATCCACTCTTTGGCTTCACCAATGTGACACAGATACTCGTAAGCCTGCAAGAACTGGCGCTGGCGGTCCATCCACTTGCTGGCTTCCCAACTGCTTGTGAACTTGCTGGTAGTTTCTGTGCCCTTCTTCTCTCTTGTTGTCATGGTACGCTGTAACCTCCTCCGGCCATGGAGACCAACAACCTCTTGCTCAGGAGACTTGATCGAGAAGTCATCATCGTCGGTGTTCTGGGCGAACTTGGAAAGGGTGCGCAGATGTTTCGTAGCTGATCTTTGCAGGCCTTGTAGCTCAGACTTTTCGATGTGACTCGGCGAGGCGAAGTGGACGTGAGCGGAATTGCGGTTACCGCGGTCGTGGATAGGGGCTCGTACAGAATCGGAGCGGGAGATTGCAAGCGAATGCGGCCGAGACTTTAACGGTGGTGATGTGGGCATGGGCGAGACAGACTCGGAAGTGGGAGTGCTGTTGATGAACGGGTCCATTCTAGAGTCGTGTAAACTCTTGGAGCGCGAGTGCGATTGAGTATGTGATAGCGAATGCGGCGAGGATTGAGCTGGCGATGTGCCCGGAGCCTGTTGTAATGGCCTTAGAGCGGTGCGGAACTGTTCAGGTGTAACAGGAGCAACATTGGCTTCTTTGGCCTCCCAGAACCCTTTTGCCTTTGGTGAGCCGGTAGCCTCGCTGAGTCCTCGTTTATGGTGTAGATGGCTCGTTGATACGCTGGTGGTATGGCGGAGCGGGCTGCCAGGCACCGAGGGAGACCCCTGCGCTTGCCCGCGTGCTTGATGTAGATATGCCATGCTGTCTTAGGGAAGGGGCGACCCTGAATGAATATGGAAGGAAGGTGGTGTCCGGCTTGTCGGTGTCTAGGCGGCACTCACACAGCAACGGCACAGCGAGTGGGTTGTCGGAAGTCGGCGGCGACGTCGCCCGCAGCACTGCTATTAGCAATGACAGTACAAGCAACAGACAAGGAAAAAGTCGTCGATTAGACCAGACGGCATAGCAGGGCAGAAATCGATTGCTTTGCAACGCTCAATCCCCGTAAACACGCCCGTTGCAACACCCGTTCTTGATTTCGCTTGCGGAACAGAGTCACAAGCTTCTGAAACGACCGTCCGGTCCTGGCAGACAAGATGCTCACGGCCTCGAAGAATAGTTGGCGCTGGAAAGAGCAGCAGGCTGGCGTGATGTATGCAGGAAAATGGTGAGCCGAAAAGCTCGACTTTGTTGTTTTGCTTGGTGTCAACAAACCCACCCGCAGCCCGAAACCAAAGTTACCCAAACACTAAAGCAACCCGATCAAGGGTCCCTCTTCTACATTTTTATACCTTGCATCAATTCTGGTCAAAGTCGACATACTACCAAATGTTCTGATCGCCATGCTACGACATGATGTGCACCCCGGATGGTAGAGTGCCTCCGGCATTCCCAAGGACTGATTTGCATGCTTTGTTTTCTCTCAAGCGGGCGGGCTGGCTGGCGCTCTGTTCAAGGCACCCCACTTCGTCTTCGAAGAGAGATGAGTTGGCCGGCAACAACTGAGACAGACTCTATAGTACAGCTGCCTGACGACACCTGGCTATTGCCACTACGTATACTGGGTGTGAGGTATCTGCCATTGAATAAGGCTTTCAGACTCGGTCAAAGCACAAAGCTGATAATTAGTGGCGGTGATAGAGAAGAAGGGTCCTGTTAAGACCGATGTTCAAACACAGCAAACATTCGCGCACAGGTCGCCTGCAGACCCTGGCTGAACTCTGCGCGTCGAGATGCGCAGAAAATCTCGAACAACTCTCTTTTCTCTCTTCTTTTCTTGGGGAAAGTATTCACACTTGAACCCGTCGACCTCTTCGTCGTACTACTTTCAATTGAGATACCCATTTGCGTCATTTGTCTTTTCTCCATATCTGTTTTCCTTCTCCTCTAATTTCACGACACACGACCCTCCGCCAAAATGACTTCTCAGGTTCCTGTTCTTCACAAGGAGAAGATCCTTGACTTCAAGAATGCTCTCGACGTTGTCAAGAGCGAGTACGCCGAGCGCGATGGCATCAACGTTCAGACCCTCCTCGACTCCAAGAACAACGGCGGTCTGACCTACAACGACTTCCTCGTCCTCCCTGGTTACATTGGTATGAGCCGCTGAATGCGCATGCGCACAATTATCAGCGTGCTTACTTCTCAATTCAGGCTTCTCCGCCAACGAGGTCACTCTTGACTCGCCCGTTACCAAGCGCATTTCGCTCAAGACCCCTCTTCTCTCTTCGCCCATGGACACTGTCACCGAGCACAACATGGCCATCCACATGGCTCTCCTCGGTGGTCTCGGTGTCATCCACCACAACTGCTCTGCCGATGACCAGGCCGAGATGGTCCGCAAGGTCAAGCGCTACGAGAACGGTTTCATCCTCGACCCCGTTGTCATTTCTCCTGAGACCACTGTTGGCGAGGCCATTGCTCTCAAGGAGAAGCTTGGCTTTGGTGGTTTCCCCGTCACTGGTAAGCTCAGGATCCCTTCTTCTCTCTGCCCCCTTGAGGATGACTCAACAAATACAATAACTTTCGTTCAACCGCATTCAAGTCAATCTGTTGTGGAGAAACATTTTGGAATCTGAAAAAAATACACACAATCCGTTTTCTCGTCTGAGCTCGCTTTTGGGACAGCACGACTAACATGGTCCCACAGAGTCCGGCAAGCTTCGCTCCAAGCTTCTCGGTATCATTACCCCTCGTGATATTCAGTTCCACGACAACCTGAACGACTCGGTCAGCAAGGTCATGTCCACCGAGCTCGTCACTGCCAAGAGCGGTATTGAGCTCACCGAGGCCAACTCCATCCTTCAAAGATCCAAGAAGGGCAAGCTCCCCATCGTTGACGACAACGGCAACCTCATCTCGCTCGTCTCGCGCTCCGATTTGATGAAGAACTTGAACTACCCCCTCGCCTCCAAGCTCCCCGAGACCAAGCAGTTGATCGCCGCTGCTGCCATCGGTACCCGCCCCGACGACAAGGCTCGTCTCCAGAAGCTCGTTGACGCTGGTCTCGACGTTGTCATCCTTGACTCTTCTCAGGGTAACTCCATGTACCAGATTGAGATGATCAAGTACATCAAGAAGACCCACCCTGGTCTCGATGTCATTGGTGGCAACGTTGTCACCCGTGAGCAAGCCGCCGGCCTCATCGCTGCTGGTGTTGACGGTCTTAGAATTGGTATGGGCTCTGGCTCTGCCTGTATCACCCAGGAGGTCATGGCCGTCGGTCGTCCTCAGGCTGCTTCCGTCCACAGCGTTACCTCGTTCGCTGCCCGCTTCGGTGTTCCCTGCATTGCTGACGGTGGTATCCAAAACGTTGGCCACATTGTCAAGGGTCTTGCTCTCGGTGCCAGCACTGTCATGATGGGAGGTCTGCTTGCCGGTACCACCGAGTCGCCCGGTGAGTCCTTCGTCTCTCGTGAGGGTCAGCTCGTCAAGGCCTACAGAGGTATGGGTTCGATCGACGCCATGGAGGACAAGAAGGCTGGTGTTGGATCTACCAACCCCAACGACCCCAAGGCCTCCAACGCCGGTACCGCCCGCTACTTCTCCGAGGGCGACAGACTCCTTGTCGCCCAGGGTGTCTCTGGATCCGTTCTCGACCGTGGATCCGTCACCAAGTTCGTTCCCTACCTCATTTCGGGTGTTCAGCACTCCCTCCAGGACATTGGTGTCACCAGCTTGACCGCTCTCCGCCAAGGTGTCATTGACGGCGAGGTCAGATTCGAGCTCCGTACCGTCTCTGCCCAGGCTGAGGGTAACGTTCACGGCCTCCACAGCTTCGACAAGAAGCTCTACGCTTAGAGGAATTAGACCATTGAATGGGAAAAGTTGGTTCGGTCATGATAAAAAAGATGGGAGTCATTGCGGAGTTCGATTGAAAGCATTTACATTCGGCGTTCATGAACTGGGAAGGGGGAGGAATTTGAATATGAATTCACGCTGCGCATATTTTTCGCACATACGCTTCAATTGTTCTTTCTCCGTTTCTCCACTATGTGTATGTGATGTAGCCTATGCGCTGGACTATTGCAAGCACTCGTTCTTGGGCTACTGTGCGCTGTGCTTGTGCATAGGCACGCTGCTCTGCGCATTGGTTGTCCAAAGGGCAGGCATCAGCTCACTGCCGCAGCAACAACTCGACCAGGCATCGTGACTGACCAGCTGGTAGTTGTGTCCGCTCAAAAGCCAAGCTCTCAGCATGTAGATCGAGCTCTTACTGGAAAATACATGCGGTGGACTACGAGAACTTCGACGAAGCACTTTTATGGCGCATCGAGTGTGGTCGAGAAGGACTTCGGTGCAAGTATCGGGATACGAGCTTGAGGGTCGTGGCACAGCAGGACCGGGATGCTGCTTCTGCTTGAACTCTGCGGCTTGATTGCATGCGTGATGCCTGCAATACGTGCGATGCATTTGTTCGAAGATGATCTGCTGGTTCCAATGTTTCCTTCAACACACCTTGATGAAGCTGGACAATGCAGTCGTGTCTCCACGTCGGCTAAGGTGGACCGAGGCCTTTGTCTAGTAATCAATTCAGTATTCTCCAACGAGATCAGCCATACTACTGTGGTCTTCGCATTCAGAGTTGCGCGATCAAACGAGACCCAAGCAACACAAGTTCCGGAATTCCCTGAAGCACATCGCTGGAGGATGAGTGCTCGTCGTCAGCGGCTCATGGCGCATCCAACTTGGCGGGCGTAATTTGATGAAGCTCAGAGCGATCGTCGGGTTGACTCGGGAAGCCGCGGGCGACAAGACTTTTGACCTCACGATGTCCAGCTTCGACCGACCGGCCACATGGATCATGGAACTGCGTTTGAGGCCTTCCCGTTCGCTGTGTCGTCCAACCTTTGAGTCTGGTGAAATCCATTGGACCTGCACGAGGGGGCGACTGGTCGGCTTTATCACTGCTGACGATAGCTAGCCATGCTCAATGCCTGGTGCCCATGCTCCATGCATCTTGGGGACACTTTGCTTGTTTAAGCAACTGAACGGCTCGCTTGTCTCATGCTACAATAGCAGCCTTCCTTGAACGGTTAGTCTTTCTGTTGCTTGCTTGAACAGATGGCTCTCCTTCAAATCAACATGCATCAACTTGTTCCTTCCTAGCGTTCCACTTGATAGAGTACACTAAACAACCGCGTTTCGTGTTCTCGAATGACATTCAGGCTGTACCTTGCTGTCCCAATGCTCGTACTCTGGCGGAGGGGAGCATCTTCCCGAGTGGCCATGCTTCTCATCCATCCATCTCTATCAACTCAATCTTGTGTACTGCGATGTTCATTGCTATGGCTGTCTGTGAGGGCTATTAACAAAGAAGACTCTCTTTATATATGCCTGTTATAGCTACAGGTATATCGTTAGAGATAATTCCGGGCTTCGTCTCTGAGCTCCAATATCAAACCAAGTAGAGAGCTTTGGCTAATAACGAGCTCACTTGCAGTAAAGTACACCCCAGCCTAACGTTGGCTGGGGGAGCTCCAGTTCGATCACTGACACGGATGCGGGCGCTATGGATTTAGACTATCTCTGGCCAGCACTTCTGTCACTTTTTCTCTGTATCATTCTGTATATTTTACCCTGAGCTCACTCTGGACATGATTTTTGTTCGACTCGAAGCTGGGCTGCACGAAGTTGAACGACATTGTTCTGTTTTCCTTCGCAGCCAATGCTGCTGTGAGTGCAATTGACACTCCTAACATCGGCCAGGATTCGGACGCGGATGGTCTGTGTGCTGCTCGGAACTGGCCAATTGTTGAGCTTCCTGGAGCGGAAGAGACCCACTTGGACTCGGTTAAGCTACGCCTCCTGGCTCCGAGTGAAGCAAACAAGGCCAAATCAATGGCCACCGGACCGGCAGTACAAGAAAATTCTGCGTGGGCTCCCACGGCTTTCCCCCTTGACCTCTTCTCACTCGTCGTCCATCAAGGGAAAGCTTCC